>JAOSBO010000008.1:38126797-38142682 GCA_027563915.1 Erythroxylum rotundifolium | reverse complement strand
AACAATCATGAAAGATATCCGAATTATCTCACCATAATAACATGTAACATGGATCCCTCAACCAAGATAAGAAAATTAGCTACTCATAATTGAATTGAAAACAAAGAAAATAACCAAGCAACATGTCTCCATCTCTGGTTCTTTAATGGAAGAAACAAAAATCCTAATTGAAATATACAGAAACGTAAAGACAAGAAAACCAGAAAAGTGCAGAAACGAAAATCCTATTCTAGACCTAAGCTACCCCCCTCGTCAATCACCAACTCTCCCCCTTTTATGCTTATCTCTTCGTTATCTTCTCTTGATTCTGTCTAGATTAGGTGCTCTTCTAATTTCGGTAGGTAACTTGTTGGAAAGATGGCAAGAGAATATATAAAGATTGTATTTTGTTTAAGATTGACTTCTTGAAATTTATCTGCAGATTCCAGATTCTGTCCTTAGGTGGGCCCACGTTTAGTCACTGAATTTCTGTCAAATTGGGGATTTCGGATTTTTTTCCTTCTTTTGCATCTTTTTGATCCTATTTGGTCCCTAAGATGATGAAAACCATCTGTAAACAATTATAAAGCAATTCCATTAAATTCAGATAATAATTTCCACACCTTAACAATAATTACGTCCAAAATAAGTGCAATTTAATGACTTAACAAGACTCATAAATAAGTAGAGAACAAATACACTAAGACACAAATAGAAGGAGATAAAATGTGTAAAAGAGAGGTGAATGTACTCACGTTTACCAATTATACTAGCTATAACTTTTTAGTCAAGTGAGAAGAATAAAGTTATCTTTCGAAAATCACACTTCCACCAAAGAGAGAAGAAAAAAGTGACAAATGTAGATAGTCAAACCACTCATCGCACCTTCAAAATATAAATAGTCAAAAACCTCTCCATAAAAATTATATTTCTCCATTCTAACATATATATAATCTAATTAAAGTGACCTCCATTTGAGGAGGACCATAAATACAAATATGGTTATAAATTAGAATATTTAATTTTACAATAAGATTCCAGAGTGATAGCTAACACGAGGAACTAACATGGATAGCCTTTATCTTCATGAATTAGCCATTATAAATAATTATTGCGTGCAGTGATTCTATTTTCTTGTTCTTTCTTAAATGGGTTAATTTCTGATTTTTATGGTCACTTGAAAGCTTTTGCATTTGCTATTAGTGGGATCACATAAGGAGAATCTCTGATTTGATGAATTTATCATCATGATATGTGTGTTAGGTTCTTTTTGAAGAACCTTTGTTTTTTTTATCGTATGTGTAATATCCCTTTTTCTTATACTAAGGGTTAGGACCCTAGACCACTATATATGAAAAATAGTGTTGAGAAAATTATGAGGTGCTTTACATTCATATGCCTATCATTAGCATACACATGTGAATATTGATTGCACACATTGCAACTACTATATATGCACTAAATTGACATATTCCGGGGTATGAAAGATTTTAAATGATTATGATGTAAATTATGAATTATCATGTCTTAAATTTTGTCTGATGGTTATAATTATTAATTTGAAATTATTTGTTATAATTGGGAGATTTATGAATTTATGTGTACTTTTGTACTAGGAAAAATGTCAAGTGGCAGGACAAACAAACTCATGGTAATAGAAATAAGTGATAAATGGTAATAGAAATAATTGACAAGTGGCATTAGGATTTATTGACAAGTTACATAGAAAATTAGGTGACAAATGGACTAAAAATTAAACGACATTGGGTACCATAATAACAAGACATTAACATGGCCATTTATGCGGTAAGTGTGATTACATGTGTGACACCCACCAAGCTCATTAACCCATGATATTTACACCTATTGAAAGACCATCTTTATCTTTTCATTGTCTTTCATTTTCACTAAATGCTCTCATGTTCTTCATTTCTTCTTCTTCATTCGTGATACTCACACTCTCATGGCCCCAACCCTCTCAACATTGAGCTTTGCTATCATATTTATTTTTTTACCACTCCAATATGTTGTTGACTTCACATTGTTGATGAAAACCTAGCCAATTCTACCTTGAATGTTGGATGATCATGAAAGCTTAGAAGCTAGGGTTGCTTAGTGATTTGAAAAGCTTTGGAGCTAAAACAAGTAAGTAATATATCAAGCTACATAGTTTGTTTTAATAGAAAAGTTTATGATGATAGTTTAGAGATAAATTGAAGGTGCTAGCGGTGTTGGATGTGTGCTGAACGTTAACGAATGAAATGGATGAGTTCATGTTCTTTTTTTGTGTATGTAGCAAGCAATAAGTTATGAGGTGTGTTATGGACATTTGAGTTGGAATTAAGGTAACATTGATCAGGAAATGAAGTAGAAATGATGAACTATGCATAAGATGATATAAAAACTATGCATAAGATGATATAAAGTGAATGGTATTGAAGCAAATAAGTAGATTTTTATGGGATTTAACGTAACTAATATGGAAGGTAGACTAGCTAAAATGACGTAGCTTTATAGTACATGAATTCTGGAAAAATTCAAGTAGTAATTATGTCTCTAAGAATGTGAAATTCGTGGAGAATTAAGGGAGAAAGACTGTACATAATCGTGGCCCTCAGTGCACAATCATGGCCTGTTGCACTAGCTTCTGCCACGATCGTGGCAAGGTCCTCCACGATCGTAGGCCTAGTTCTGAAAAGACAAATTCTATTTTGTGTTCATGTTACTAGTTGAGGAAAAGTCACTCTAAATTGATGTGTTTAGTCTTGATTAAGGCTTGGAATGAACCTAGATTGTTGCTTGATTAATTGGTTAAAGAGCTTGATATGTTTAGGTTAATAATTGAGGCTATAATATAAGAATGAATTAATGATATTAACGTATATGAAATCTGGAAATTTAGAGTCATTAACAAAATAAAAGGGTTCCAGGAATGCTGTTGTGATTCAAAGGAGATGAATAATGTGAATTGAGTAAAAATGAATGAGAATTTGATTGTTGCTTGATTAATTGGTTAAAGAGCTTGATATGTTTAGGTTGATAATTGAGGTTATAACATAAGAATGAATTGTTGATATCAATGTATATGATATCTGGAAATTTAGAGTCATTAATGGAATAAAAGTTGCTCAATCATAAGAAAACAAAAACAAAAGTGGGTCAAATGTGCATTTGTATTTGTACACATACATGTATTACATGAAAGATTACATGAATTTACTATATTGTGATATTATTAATGATTGAGAGAATGATCATATTATTATGAAATGAGTGTGCGAAATGTGTGACATTCATGATGAGATATATTATGAAATTGGTTTTGATATGTGATATATGTGTTTTGATATAGGCAAGCACCTCAATGCTGATTCACTCACTGAGTTCGCAAAACTCATTAAAATTGCACATGTTGATTTTTAAGTATAAAGGAGACACAGTTCCTAAGGAAAACTAGAAGTCTAGTTCCGTCCATTTTGGAAGTCAAGAATGGCTCAAAGGTCAGTCAGTTGATATTGAGCAATTTAGATAAAGTATTTTTTTAGTGTTCTCATTTCATGTAGATCAAGTTGTAAAGAGTAGTAAACTCTTGTATGTTTTTGATATTGTATATATGGATTGAGTAGTGAAAGGCTACAGTGTAAACTATGTTTTATAAATGGAATGAGGAGTTGATCTTTTGAATATTGTGTTATGTGTATGATTCCATGTCAAGTGAATGTGACTGCTCTAACATGCCGCTTTCATAGGGTATATTCTCGAATGTCCGAAGGATTTTCGAGCATTTGCCCCATAGAAATTGTGTGTTACATTATAACTTTTTATATTATATTTTTTCTTTTGTACATATCTAGGCTTACTAAATACACTTATGCTCCTTTCTAAATTGACTCTTATTATTAATACACTAAATTACTTATCAAAAACAAAATTGTGGATGTTAGGATATAATTCAAATATTTAACCTCTTAGATCTTTAATCAGTTCATTAAAAATTAGTTTACATTTTTATTAAACAAGTGTATTTAGTAATTTTTAGTTATTTTAAATTTAATTCAATACAAGGTCAATTTTGAATTACTCTTTGTCACTTGAAAATTTACATATTAACGTCAAGAGTTTAAACATTTTTGACATCATAACTAATAACTATATATATTATGTCTTCGCAACTAACTTTGAACTAAAACAATGTACAATGAATAGTATCTCTTAATAAAAATTTATATATTGGGTGAAGATGGAAAAAGAGAAACGTTCCTTTCTTTTAAGTTTCCTAAGTTGCTTTAATTTGTCTCTTAAACTAAATTAAGTGTACTTATAATCTAGTTTTGAATACTACATAACAACTACTTTAAAATTTTCACTATAAAAGTATTTCATTTAAGAATAATTTTACATTCTTTGCTACAATACTACTAAAACTTTTTTCTAAAATGAAATTTCATTAGTAATTGATTAAACAAAATGTAGATTCTAAAGTGCATTTCAGCTTTCCATTACATTATACAGTGGTAAGGCCTCGATTACAGCACGAGGAAGTCACTTTTTAAATCTACTCTATTGGAATCCAACAGTGATTGAATCGCAGACACGGCGAAAAACAAAACTTTTTATGGATCCCGATAATTGATTAACTTGAATAAAACAAAAATACGAATCATAAGAAATCATATCTTGTTCTTGTACCGTTGAAAATTCTTTAAAACTTCTCCTAATTTATCAACCACGAGTTGTTCAAACGTCCAGCCTCTGATGGTATCCACAGAGCAATTTCTCAAGACTCTTTTCAGAAGAAGAATAGTACTGCAAACTTTTGAATGTTCTTCCTATTAATAGAAAAATCATTAGGATCTTTAATTTTTATTAAAATTAATTACTTTAACTATAATTAAAATCAAATTCTACCTATAATTAATTTAATTTTAATAAAATCAAATATCTCATAATTGATCCCTAAAGTTTCTCAAACTTTATAACTAAGACTAACTTAATTAAATTAATTTTTCTTTCACAAACTGCCATTTGATGTGTGACACATTAGGTTCCTAATTTATTGGAAATGATTATAAATTATAATTCTAATTCATAATTAGAATTAGATAAATTAAAAATTCTTTTAATTTATCATTAATTCTCCAACTATTATCATATCATATCTAATATGGAATCTTTCTAATTGATTTAATTGAAACTATTGAAGGTAAGTCATTATACTAGGCATAACTGTAGATGAAATAATATTGCATCATACAATATCTCATATTATATTTTTCTTCTTACATAAGTCCATGCTCTTATGGAATTTTGTTCTGAAGGTATTTACTAGAGAATCTCATTCCCTATAGATAACCGAAAATTTAAAACTCATTATAACAGTTTCATCAAATTGCTTTAACATTCTCAATGCTTAATTTCTATTTAGATTTAAACAATTTGAACTTTTCAAAATTTTAAATCATCATTTAATTTAGTACATATGACTATGTCACATTAGGTCATTAGTATTCTAATGAAATATAAGTATCATCCTTATATGAATTGTTATTTCATCCAACACACCACATGTATAAATTTAACAATTCAATACCATCATAATCCTTTCACTAAAGGTTGATTTGGTTATTCTTTAAATTTACAAGTTTCACAAGTTCTATATGATTCGTAATCAAAAGGATACACAAATCCTTATATGTAACTTTATGATTCTCATTATATTTATTTGACCAACATAGAATAAAAGAATAATCTTAGTTATTCAACTTTGTATTCTTGCCATTTATTTTACGTATAAGTCACCCTTGATCTAGTATATACTAACTATTTGCATAAACTTAAATCAACTACTTTGTCTCAATAATTTATTTCTTATCATGCTTTTTACATTATAATAATGTTGAATCCAGATTCAATATCAAATGCTCATAAGCATGAGTTAGAAATACATATGATCATTATCATATCTCTTGTAGGCAACAAAAGTTATGCATTCTTATTTAATGATAATTATTATCTTTCTAAATCAAATGCCTTTAATTTTATTTCACACTTCTGCTTTTAATAGGCCAAAATAAGTGGAACAATTCCAGCAAGAAACTATACCTTTCAGCTCTACTTTATACAACCTCTTGCTTCTTGTTATCATGGTGTTAACATGCATCTTGCATGTTGTCATCAAAGTTTATGAGACATTAGTCAACTCAAAATGTTAATTCATTTTGTCATCCATATGATTTTGACATATCTCTAAAACTTTAACACTAAGTCCTCAATAAGAATTATAACAAATTTGCATAATAGGCATATAATTTTCTTTTCTAACTTTTGAGAACGCTTCTTAAACATAACCTATGTCCAAGAATTGGGTTCACTAACTTAGTATCGACTATACTAAACTAGGTAAGTTCCACTTAAAATAAAAACATAAATGTAAGAAAAACCAAATAATTAATTATATGTCATGAGTACCAAATGAGATTAGGACTTTAATCAAGTATTTGGTTACTCCCACTATTTTATTTGAAATAATATCCTTTGCTACTATTTGGAAAGGTTACGTTAATCTTTCTAATGGGCTACGATCCTATTCAAATTTAATTAATCTTGAGTTTGTTCAACAAACCAACTAAACTTGTATTAGGTAGATAACAACTTTATTAATCACATCTCATATGACTACTAGATCTGTTAGGTGATAACTCTTGCCAAAACACATCATATATGTTATTCCTAACCTTGCCTCTAAATTCATGTAATCATGAGTTTACTCATCTAGATCACACAAATTTAGTTAAATAAAACCACTATCATAAGACTAAACATGTTTTATTAATATCCAATCTCAATAGAACAATGACTAGGAAGAATTTAGGGAAAATATGATCATGTCATTGAGCTTTAAAATTTATAGGCCTTCAAATACTGCAAGCACACGGGTCGCAACTGTAGTATGAGAGGTATCGATCCCAAGAGGAAGGGACTAATCTAATCCTAAAATCTAAGGCCAAAAATATATGAAACTCAAAATAAACAATGCAACGGAAGTAATTATAAAAATTGAATTCAACCAAATAAATCAGAAATTGAACACGAATGACTTCATAACTGAGTAATAAGCAATCATAATAGAAATCAATATAAGGAATTTACCAATTTATGAGAAAGAGGATTTTACTTATCATTAATTCTATTATAGTCAATTATACGTTAATGTTAGGGTTATGTCAATATAGTGCCCTAGAAAGCAAGTGTATTTACATGTAACTTAATTTTCTTTCAGTTACAATATTGTAATGAAAATATTTATTATTAATAAAACAAAAAATTTTGGTTTATTAGTATGAGCATAATATAACTAGTTATAAGGTACCAAGGTTGTTTTGTAAGTAATATACATATGCACAGATATGTATGGGAAACATGTATATTATTATAATCTAAATTACTTGATTCACAGTCAAATAATCAAGTTGGTCGTTTGATTATAGTTTAGAATATAGTGTTGCGATTTATCTCTATGAAAGTAAAGGAGTTTACTTTACGGGAATGATGAGTTTGAAATCAAATCATGATAGTAATTGACTATTGATAATGGCACTACTAATGAACTTGGAATCGCGTATGTTTTAAAGAACAAAGTAGGTCGTTACTTGAATCTTAAAACATACATCTTTGCATTCATTAATTATGAACCACAAGTCTAATGAGTGATGAACTCATATGTGCTTTGTTATAATTCTTGATATGATCGGAATGGAATTTTAAATGGTATCAATCCAGTGTCAGCTTATTGGAATTATTAGTTGAAACATGCATCAAGGAATATTTACTCAAACAAAGAGTTTATAGTGATAATATCACTTCTACTTGTTTTACGGAGATTGGTGATTAAACTGGCGCTAGTAGTTTGATGGACTAGCTAGCCATTAAGTCTTAATACCAAGATTAGATCTTGTATGTGAATGACGATGTAGAGCAAAACAGGAGATCTAGAAGGAAAAACCAATGTGAGGGCAAAATGGTAATTTTACCCTTTATTGTATGGATGGCTATACTATGGTTCATAATAGAGTTTGCGATTGAACATTGAATTAATAATTTGAAACACATTTTTCATAATTTTAAGTAATTCAACAGTTCAGCCAATTGGCTTTAGCGGAATGACATTTGGTTAATAACTCGGAATTAATTCTAATGAGATTAAATTAATTCCAGGCTTATTGGAGCTTGAATTATTTAAGACCAATTAGATTCCTCATTTGGATTTTAGGAAGGTTATCAGGGAAAGTAAGAAAAATAAATGGAGGTTACCCGAAAAAAATGAGACAGAAAGGAGAGAAATTGTCAAATCAGATTTAGGCGAATAAGACTGAAACAGTGTAAGTAAGAGTTAATTAAATTGGATCTTAAGTCTATAATTAAATGTTGGGCTTACACTAATTAATTGTTATTATTAGCCCAAAAGGAATATTAATATTGGGCTAGATTTTGGTTTGATTAATTAAATTGAAACAAAATTAAAAAAATTAAGCAAAAACGAATTATACAAAGATGTAGGATTCGGTCATGCTTTTATTACAACAATTAACCTAGACATGAGTTATAACGTCTAGGTGTTGCAGTTGAAGGGACGCAGGTCCTTTAGGATTTTTGTATAAATGAACGTGTATGGTTTTTCTCTCCTCTCTTTCCCAAGCAGCTGGATATAGCAAAGAAGAACTCCTTTATTTTTCTTCTCATTTCCTACCAAAGGATCTTGTCAACCAAGCTGTCCAAGGAGAACAAGTGGTAGATCAGATTCGTTGAAGGCACAGTGGCAAGGAATCGAAGCTGTAGCAATGAGTCGGTAATATTCTGGTATGGTTTTATTTTATTTCTTTTCTTTATGCCGTATCATGTATAGTTAAAAGCATGTTGCTTTGGTGTTTACGGTTCCGATGTGTTTTGATTTCCAAAAAAGTTTTTGAAATCTACCGTTTAGCTAAACCAAGCATGAGCCTGTTTTTTATCTAACAATTGGTATCAAAGCAGTGTTTTATTATGCATGATTCGGTTCCTATATGTTGCATAGGTCGGCAACTAAATTATGTATGTTGCATATTTTTATATGATCGAAATTTATGTTGTGTATGCTTTGGTTTGCTCTTTTGATTGTCCATAGAAACTCGTTTTACCTTGTAAGCTTTCTTCATTGATGGGTGGCAAATCATCACCATGTTTCCTCCTTGTCTTAATTTTTTATTTTTACAAAATAAAAAACCATGGATCGAAGACAAGAATAGGTAAAAGATTTTGGTTTTTATTTTGTGGCAATGGCAATTTTTCTTTTAATTAAATTCTATATATTTCTCAAGTGTTGAAATTTTTTTTACTATTTTCAAATATGTTTTGATTAAAGTCTATAAATTTTTTTAATCTGTTTTGAACTTTTTCTAGCTATTTTCCGCAGCAGCAGCCAGGCACGCGGTAGCGTAAGGTAAGTGTTGCTGCACACTGCTACGTGTAGCCAGTGAAGGCAGTGCACAGTGCTACCTGATGGCAACAGGCAGTGCACACTATTGGCTGTTGTGTGGCAACATGCATGTTCTACAAGTAGCAACATGCCCTTAGGGGCAATGGATGCTAGCGTACCACAGCAAGTCAACGCACAAGGGTTATGCACATAGCTTGTGGGCTGCTATGCGTGTAGCTTCCATGAGCTACCTTACAAGAAATGTGGCATGCGAATTGGTTTTAGGCTCTGTGCTCATCCTATTCCAGGTTATTTAAGGCCTGGTAAAGAAAGGTGTTAACTTTTTTCCAAGAAAATTAGAAATAAAATGCCATTAACTTGTTTTTTTAACCAAAAGGATCAGATCATGCGAACGAAGCTGAAAATCCAAGTTCAAGAAGAAATTTTGGGCCAAAAGACCTTGTATTTTCTTTTAATTTTCTGGGATGGACAACCAAAAGTAGCTATTTAATTCATGAGATTAATGGATGAATGAATGTAAATAATATATGATATTATATAACTGTATGCCATTTAGAAAAATTGCTAACCCTAGGCTTTGCCATGCGTTTATTATGTATGAGATATATAATGAAACAATATAGGATGGATAATAAATTGCATCTAGATAAGATGGTTTTTAATTAAAACTTAAAAACCATAAAAGATTGCGTAGGAGAAGATGCTTATATGAGAGTTCTCGGTCATTATGCGATGATCCATTTGCATGTGGTGAAGTATTACTCCCCATTAGAGGACTTGAATCTTAGAGCTTACATGGTTTGGGTCTCTTAAAGGATAAGTCTACTAATTGGTACCAAATGTGGCCTCCCACAGTGGCATGGTTTGCAAGTACATTTAGTAGATGAATCAAATGGTTGCACACTCAACCAGGTTTATCAATAACCTACCAACTATAGCTTTGTTGATAAATGTAGGACCAAATTATAGCACTTCTCAAAGAGTTAAGCATGAAGATGCTTGGTAGCTTTTTCAGCGGGAGGGTCCTAGTCCATTATAGATGAGAAAAATAATCATCGTATAAAGATTTATTTTTTAAAGTTTTGCTAAATCTATCATTATATATACATGCATCATGATTTTAAACAAAGTTCCAATATTTTTGACTAATATGCTCATTCTTTAATAATTTGTACTTTTAGTCATAATTACCATAATATGAATCCACTCACAATGCTTTTGAATAATAACAAATTAGAAAACAGAGAGAAATTTAATGAATGGAGAGGTAACCTCGACATCGTTCTCCAATATGAATGAATTTCATGGGTATTTATAAACAATGAGTATACACCTCTGGGTGATAATTAAACTCCTGAGCAAGTCCAACAACATGAGCAATGGTAAAATGTTGATAAGACTGTTAAGTGCTATATTCAGGATTCTGTCAGCGCAATGTTGTAGAAGAAACTTGCGGCATGAAAAATGCCTGTGCAATGGTCTCTCACCTATATGAGATGTTTGGTGTGACGACCAGGTTTGCAAAGGTGAAAACTATCCAAACCTTTCATAATCTCAAACAAAAGCCTTGTGAACTGGTGCAGGATTACATGTTTAAGGTAAGCTTTGTGGTTACTTAGGCCAAGATACTTGGGGCGGACATTGATGCGGGAACGCAAATGATCATAATCATCAACAACTTAAACTCTTCTTTCAAGCTATTTAAGTTGGACTATGAGCTCAACACCAAGGATTACACTTTGATTGAGTTAATGAATACCCTCCAGAACACAAAGGAGATATTAAATATCAGGGCTAATAAGCCAAAAGCTCATGTGGCATCTTCTTTTAAGCCTAAGGGTAAGGGCAAGCGAAAGATTAAGGGTGCAAAAAAAAGGAAGGCCCAAACCATGAAAAAGAAGGCTAAAGAGGACTCCAAGGGAAAATGTTTCCACTGTGGTAAGTAGGGCCACCAAATGAGGTACTGTGCAGTCTACGTTAAGACCCTTAAGAGTAAGCAAAGTATGGGTTTCCAAAGTTTCTTATGAATTAGAAATGTGGTAGATTCATCTAATTCTTAGATATTAGATTCAGGGACCACTGACCACGTTTGCAATTCTATGCAGGGGTTTCAATATAGGAAAAGACTACCTAAAGGTTATTTTCAAGTCAAGATAGCAGATGGATCCTACGTTTTAGAAAAGCAGTGGGAGTAGTTATCTTAGACTTTCCTAGTGGTCATAGGTTATATTTTAAGGTTGTACATTACATCCCAATGGTTGTAAGGAACATGATTTCTTTTTTTTGCTTAATAGAATCTAATTATTCCTTATATTTTGAAAATGTTGTTTCAATATATAAGAATAAGGAATTTATTTGTAATGTGGTAATTAAACAGGGATTGTTCTTTACAAAACCTACGACAAGATCACTGAACATCCCAAAATTAATAAAACCAAGAAAATACAATGACTGTAGTATTAATTCAAAATATCTATGGCACTTAAGGATTGGTCATGTCAATTAAAAAAGACCTGACAGGTTACTGAAGGATGGGATCCTTACGGGTTTGGACAATGATCCATTACCAACCTTTGATTCTTGTATTAAAGGAAAGATGACCAAGGCCTCATTTCCTTCCAAAGGAAATAGATCTGAATCCATGTTGGACCTAGTATACACTAATTTGTGTGGGCCCATGAATGTACAAGCTAAAGGAGGTTATGAATACTTCGTAACCTTATAGATGATTACTCTAGACATGGCTATTTTTATTTGATGCACAAAAAAATTGAGGCCCTTGAAAGGTTCAAAGAATTCAAAGTTGAAGCTGAGAAGCAACTAAACAAGCCATTAAGACAACTTCGATCAGATCAAGGTGGTGAGTACTTATCTGGAGAGTTCCAATAATTCCTAATTGACAATGGAATAGTTTGCAACTTATCAGCTCCCAGAACACCTCAACAGAATGGTGTAGCTGAGAGGAGGAATAAGACTCTATTGGAAATGGTAAGATCAATGATGTCCTATGCTAGCCTTCTATAATCATTTTGGGGATATGCCATACAAATGGCAACTTATCTTCTTAACTTTGTTCCATCCAACTCGATGCCTAAAACACCTAGGGAGTTAGGGACTAGATGAGTACCTTCATTGCAACACTTGAGGACTTGGGTTGCCCAGCCCATGTTCTAAAGCCTGAAGCTACAAAGATGGAACCAAGGTTAGAGGTATATTTGTTTGTAGGATATCCTATGGGTATACAAGGGTACTATTTTTACAGTCTTCAAGACAGTAAGGTATTTATGTCGACAATTGCGACCTTCTTGGAGGAAGAATTATTAGAAATCACAAAGGAAGAAGTGAAGTATTATAAAAGGAGTTAGTTATTTCATTCGAACTAAAAGTTGATTCAGATATAATGGAACAAGATGTCAAAATGCATTCAAAAGTTGAATCGAAAGAGTAGTCTAAAGGTTAAGTAGTGCCTAGACATAATGGGAGGGTTATGAGATAACCAGAAAAGTATCTAGGTCTAAGAGAAGACATAATTGCCATCTCAGACCAAGAAGCAACGGGTCTCATTACTTATACATAGACTATTAATGACGTTGACGTGGAAAAGTGGCTCAAAGCAATGGAATTGGAAATAGATTCCATAAACGCCAATGAAGTTTAGATCCTTATAGATCTACCACCAGGTGTAAAGGCCATAGGGTGTAAATGGATCTTTAAAAGGAAAAGAGGATTAGATGGAAAGGTAGAGACCTTTAAAACTAGCTTGGCAACTAAGGGCTATACTCAAAACGAGGTTATAGACTATAAGGAGACTTTTTCTTTAGTTGCCATGCTTAAGTCCATCAGAATTCTTTTGGCTATAGCAACCTATTTAGATTAAAAATATGAAAAATGGACATCAAGACCACATTTCTTAATAGGGATCTTAAGGAGACCATTTATATGGGCCAACCAGAAGGATTTGTTGAGCCAAGTAATGAACATAAAGTATGTAAGTTGCAAAGCTCCATTTATGAACTTAAGCAAGCTTCTAGGTCTTAGAACATTAGGTTTGATAAGGCTATCAAAACCTATAGGTTCATACAAAACCTAAATGAGCCTTGTTTCTACAAAAGGATATAAGAAGGCAAGGTTACTTTCCTAATTCTACATGTCGATGACATTCTACTCATTGGGAATGATGTAGGAATGTTATCTATGGTCAAGGGATGCCTAAACGAACATTTCTTAATGAAGGATTTAGGAGATGCTAGCTATATTCTAGGGATTAAGCTTATAAGGGATCGTAAGAACAAGCAGATAGCCCTGTCCTAGCTGACCTACATTGAGAACATGCTCAATAAGTTAGCCATACAGAATTTTAAAAGGGGTTTCATACCTACAAGACATGGAATCAAACTTTCAAAGGAACAAGCACCTAAAACCTAAGAGGAGGTCGGACACATGCACAACATTCCATGTACTTCGGCAGTTGGAAGTTTAATGTATGTCATGCTTTGCACTAGATCAAATATCTGTTACACAGTGGCATTAGTAAGCAAATTCCAGTCTAGGAATGGAGCATTAGACCACGGTCAAGTGCATATTTAAGTATTTTTATAAGATGAAGAACTTAATGCTTGTTTACTTTAGAAGTGACCTTATTCCGATAGGATATACGGATTACGATTTCCAATCAGATGCTAATTGAAGGAAATCAACTTTTGGTTCTATATTTACTTTAGAATGTGGAGCTATAGTATGGAGGAGTGTGTAACCTTGCACTTCCAAAAGTTCTTTTCTTTGCATACCAATTTTAAAGTACATGCATCATTTTCTGGTTTACACTTTTTATGATCATCGACAAACTATTGGTGTCATATCAAAAACTAAATTTTTCTTTCTATAGTGCATAGAAAATGATATCTCAATTAATTTGGGTATTTGGATGCTCACTCAAATGCATTCCATATTGAAAAAGCAAAATCCAGCTTTAATCTTAGGCTCATCTATCACTCAACCTACTATTAATGTTGGAGTTTTAGATATTGATAACAATAACCTCACAGTTGCTTGTGAGATGGAACCATTGGATTGTGTGTGTTTGTACAGGATGGGACTTATAGTTACTAATGAAGCTGATGCATACACATTTGCCCCACCTATACAGGCTGTACAACCTGCCGCTTGCCCACATCAGCGAAGAAGAAGAACTTCCATTACAAACATCTCCACAAACACAACTGCACAACAATCAGATCCTACCGCAACAAATCCTTCTACACGTGATCTGACTATTTTAGCACTACTACAATGCATAGAGTGCAAATTGGACAGATTAGAGACCAACCAGCCCACTTTCTTCAAACAACGGAGATTCCAACCTCCACATCCACCAACACCATGATTTTGGCATTCACAAATAGAGAAGCATTCTTTCCTCTTTTCTTTTATATTTTTCCTTCTTTGATCTTATGTCCAAACGTTACGAACAATGTTTGTCTAGGTATGGGGCAAGGAATTGGAGTATTTGTGTGTGATTCTTGTCAGTTTTTGCATGTTAGTTATGCATGTCGAGCCATTAAGCTTTAACATATTAGTTTGGATGAGATTGAACGTATACATGAAATTAAATTGGGCTATGTCAGTTTAAGGTGATTGATTGTAATAACCAATCTTGTTAACTTGGTCAAAATTTTGACATTTAAGTGATGAGGTAATTGTAGAATTAAAGTGAATTCTTGAATTAAACTTGTGAGCGAATTTGAGCTTTAATGACATCATCTTTATGTCATTCTATTTTTTTGTATCGTGTGAGGCTCCTCTAATCAGGTTTGCCTTTGGAACTCGCACTGAATTGGATTGAAATTGTATGGGTAGGCGAGAGACAACCTAGCGAACTGAAACATCTTAGTAACCAGAGGAAAAGAAGTTTGAAAGGTTGACCTATTCGGGAATCTCCGAATCTACGCTTATTTTTAACTCCCCGAAGCATTTCGTCACTTACTACGCCCTTCCTCGTCTCTGTGTACGTATGTATCCACCATAAGCCTTTCCTCGTTTGAACCTCACCTATAACTTTAAGGTTAAAGCTGTGCCATCCTAAGATGCTACTAAACTAAAAGGAAGGATCTTATCAACGTCTATAAATGATAAATCATATATCAAACTACCGAATTGAAAAAATTGGGTGCTCTTGTATTTATTGATTTCAATAGTACTCCTTACAAGCATTGTTTCTATCTACTGTTATCTAAAAATAATCAAGTTATTAATGACCGGATGAAACTAAGAAATAACCCCTCATGTGCGAAATTATAGAAGATACCCTTTAAAACCAAACTATTGGAGTTATGTAAATATAGTTCCCTGGAAAGCAACTGTATTTACTTATAACTTAATTTTCTTCCAGTTACAGTTTTGTAATAAAAATATTTATTATTAATAAAAATAAAAGA
>JAOSBO010000008.1:38095597-38110314 GCA_027563915.1 Erythroxylum rotundifolium | reverse complement strand
TAAATTAAAACTTCTTTTAATTTATCTTTAATTCTCCAATTAAACAATTTATAATCATAAATCATGATTGACGTCTAAGAACAGGTCATGATTACCCAAATATCAAGAATCTCATAGTGATTGACTTGACCTATCTATGCATAGCTATAAAGTATAATTTAATTATTTCGTCATTCAATGTTCTAATTGCATAGAGTATGGATATTGTCTACTCTTATCATCCAATCATATTCATTCTTGCTAATTAGTAATTAACTTTTAATTGATATTTGAAATTGAAATTTGAAAACACCTTTTTCAAATATTAATTCACTCTGGTCAGAGAATTCCATAAATCATTACTAATCAAGATTAGAATATTCTCTCTAATTACTTTAGAGTGACGAATCCTATATTGACTCACTCAACTATCTACATATGATTTATATTGTATCCAATTACTACCGACTGAATTATCTTAGGACAATTCATAAGTAGCATCAAAACACAATAATTCCCACACTAGATACCTTGGTAATTGCAAGTTTGAAGATCAATTATACAACCATCATTATGAGATAATCCACAGACACACAAGTAATGTTCCATTATGGATTCTCATAATCGCGTCAGTTTAGTGAACTTATTCTCTAATAATCACTCATATGTTTATTTAAGTGTCTCCACACTTTAATCTATAAGATCAATTATTTTTTTCATTAGAAAGAAATAAACATGTGCTAGTATAACCATTTCATCAATACCCCATCTTGATGAAACTACGACTAGGAACATTTTAGGAATAATATAAAAATTATAATTTGAATCTCATAATTATAATCATATTGTAATTTCTAATTGCATAATAATTATTCCATGGATTTTATCTCTATGATTAATAATTAAATAATTAACAAATACATAAAAATAAAGAATGTCTTTTATTAAATAATAATAATGTTATACAAATAAATTTACAATTAAAATAAATTGGCTGTAAGATAAAGAATGTCTTTTATTAAATAATATTAATGTTATACAAATAAATTTACAATTAAAATAAATTGGCTGCAAGGGCATAAATTAACAAACCAATTGGTAGTTCCATAGTTCCAACTCCTCTAGAAGCACCTATCTGTCCTAAAGCATACTTCATAACTTGGTTTGCCGTTAAAAACCTTTTCCATACCAGAAGCCAATAACGTGGGAGTGTAGATGATACTTGTGTTCATTACGGTATTGCAGTCAATACTAAAGATCAGTTGTTTTTCCTCTGCACCATTTGAACAACTATCTGGAGATAGATGTTACACTTAATTTCTATGCATCATGATAACTTTCATTAGGACTCCGTGCTGGGGTGGAAGGTAACCCAAATGAGTAGGAGTTGACCAAATGTTCTGCTACTCAAAGCTGTTTTTACTGTATCCATCTACTACATCTGGCATGAACATAATAATAGAAAATATATAAGAAAGCAAGAAAATAAATACCAAGTTGTGGATAGGATCATCAATTTGACCTGAGCATATATATATGCTAAAAATGCACAGAACTTTCTAACTACTGATATGAGAAGCAAATCGCATCTTTAAGCTTTATTATCTATTTCCCAATATAACTAGCTTAATGCTTTAGCTTTTGCTAACTATTTTTGTTGTTAGATTATAGACATGAACTTAATTTTAACTGATGTATTAGTTCCCACTATAATATAAATTAATTCATTTAAAAAAACAAGTAATTTATTGTCACTCATTACTTTTAAAACAATTTAAACAGAAGCTACCATAGCTTAGACTACCACGGATCAAAAGGAACGTAATCATTTAAGATAGCCTGAGGTTTGGTACGGAGAAGCTCATATAGTCCCATATTATTGTTGCCTTGTAATAGGAATTCCTTACTCTTCAAAGTTTGTTCCAAGAAAATAAGATGGATAATATTAAAAAAATTATCTTCTTTGTTAAATTGTTAAACAAACAGTAGTGGTTTTAAAAAAGTAGGAACATTAAAAAAATCTTTTAACATCAAGTTAGTGTTTATAATTGAAGGGTAAAAGGCCATACTAGTATGAAAAATCAGCATTAATTATGCATTACCAAATATGACTTAGTCACCTTCTTTGTATACTTACGGATTGGTGATTGTTTAATAGTGGGTGTCATATGATATGCTACACCTATATTAAGAAACCGTGCTTGATATGGTGGAGGGAACATAATAGGATGATGTGGAGAAGATTGGTAAGACATTAGATGACATTGGAAAGGAGATGGAGATTGTGATGAGTAGTCAGATTGCCATGCAACTTTGGCTTGTGGTCAAATAATTTGCATAATAGCATGATCTTCTTTTACACTGATCTTTTTTGTGGATATTATAACCATATATTTAACACTTTTATCAATTTTTTATTTTTCAGTGTAATTATAATTTTGCACGTTTGTAAAGTTCAGCCTTGAAGTTGGTAAAACGGGGGGCCAAATAGCAAGATTGAACATAGGAGGAGCCTGACAACTTTGTAATAAAAACTCATGGAAAAACAGTTGTCTATATAGCATAAAGAAAGAAGTAGGTTCAACATAAAGATTTAAAGTAAAAATATATGATGAAATTCAACATTAATATTATAGTAGATGATTACCTTAAATTTAGCAAGCAAAATTTGTCTCCTTAGCGGCTAATTCATTATCAAGAGACTTTACTTTTTAGAGATATTATTCAATTCACTTGTCATTCTTGTTCATTTTCTAGAGTTTTACATGTAAACAAGGGACTCTATTTGCAACGGAACTTGTTATGTCAAATGTGTAAAGGAGTAAATTAAATATTATAAAGTAAAATTTTTACAAAAAATTGAGTCAAATTGATAAGAAATTAAGGTGTACATATAATTAAAGTTCAACGCAAAGATTTAAAACAAAAATAATAAGATGACATTACAATTGAATAAACTTTTAGCAATGAAAAAGATCGTCGCTAAAATTCCAAAAAGCAGCACCAATAATAATTCGCGACGATTTAAATTCATCACTAAAACATCGCCAAATCTTCGTAGCTAAAATTATAGATGACATTTTTCCGTATTAGTTACTAAAAGATTTTTCTTATGTTTCATTTTCGTAGCTAAAAAGTATTAGTGATGATTCGAGAAATCATTGACAATACATTTTCACTACGAAATACTTTCGTAACGAAAGATTGTTTGCTACGTTAATCAAAACATATCTAAAATATTTTAGCTATGTTTTGTAAACTTAACCAAAAACTATTAGCGAAGTTTTGAATTTTAAAATGTAGCTAAAAATTTTAGCTATGTCTTCGTCTTCAAAAATGTAGTCAAATTTTTAATATACATTTTAACTAAATGTTATACCATGTTAATTATAATTATTAAACATTTTTAATCCATATTGTTGTATATAATATTTCAATTTTTTGTTTTTAAATTTATTATACAATAATATGATTAAAATAATTAAAAATTAGAAGCATTGTATATTAAAAATAGAATTTATTTAAATTAGATAATGTACAAAATTTTAATTTCAACTTTAAAAATGTTTGTATACAAAATAAAAAATACGAGTATTAAATTAGGCACTCAGACCCGTCTTCATCTTCATTGCTTATGTAATCTAAGCCAAGTAATTTTCTTAGGTACTTTTCATGCTTGGCCACCATTTTTTTAAGGGGCTTGTTTCCTTTTTCAAGATGTTGAATATATGCTAGTCTTGATAGGGTTGTTATTGAGTAGGGAAAACTTCGATACTTGCCACCTTCTTTCTTTTGTTTCTACCAAGTGCCATTGTATTGGACATTTATAACTCAGATATCAATATTACGCGTAAACATAAGTCAATCATGAAAAATATGCATAAACATAAACATCAGCATTTCGCATTAATACAACTCAAACATTAACATTCCGCATGATAGAAAACTTTGTTGTAATATATATAAGAGTCTATAAAACATACTTATAATCTATATATCATTCCTTGTATTAAAAAAAAAACTTTTTAAGTAAAGACTCTAAAATAGAATTTTGAGGAGGGTAGGGGTTAAAGGGCTTTAGTTGAAAATTACTAGGTTGTCTAATATTGCACTTAATTAGGACAAGGTTGATTAACAAGTTTATCCTGTTCAACAAATAAATCTTAAAGCAAAGCCTTCATTAATTGACAATCAACTACTAAATGTCTTAGATATTCATAAATGTCACATGAAACATTGGACTTTCCCATAGAATGCATGCTGATATGATTAATTTTTTTAGTTAAAGATTCTATTTTTTTCATATACATATTCGAATTAACTAAATACGTATATAAACAAATGACATAAATTCATTCCATTGACCTAGTTTTAGGATAAATGAACTTAGTTAACCTTTTAATGTGATTTCATCCCTAAGAGAACTTTCATCGAATGCTTTATAGGCTTAAAAAATTCACCCCTTAGCTAACTACAAAAATCTTATCTTTTCCTTTTGATCACCAACATTAATATTAAAATAAACATTCAGCCATTAATAGTCCAAATAAACCCGGACAACTCAAACAACATTCATAAAACCCACTAACATCAAAACATATAACAACAACAATGTATGCAGAAAAAAACCCAAGACCAAAGCATATGTAATTAACCTTGACCGACGTGGATGGAAGAATTTAATTAAACATAATGAATTTTATGCTAAATTGACTTTTCATAATAAAAAAAATTAACATTAATTCATCAACGAATGTCAATATGGTGACCAGCTTATAATGGTGGAATTGAATTCCACTGGGAGGAATGTGGCAAAATTCTCCCTAATGAAGAATAAATATGTAGAACAAATCTCCTTGTCAAACACTATTCACCCCTTGTCTTCCATAGTCCATCTTCTTCTTCAATGTTTTTAGTATCATCAAAATTACCTCTCTTTCTTTGTTATCTGTATTTCATTTTTTGTTATGAAGCTATTATATGAATATACGATTGTATATACTATCGATATGTTATGTAAAGCTTCCTCAAATCTTCAAGAGAAAATTGATGGAAATAGAGGTGGTGGCGATGTCCTGATGGTCCATATAGGATTAGGAAAATTGATTGTTTTGGAATAGTTCTCGATTGCAAAAAACTAGGTCTATTTATTGTAACAATGATGGAGTCATTCAATCGGGTATGCATTTATTCAAATTTAGGTTCCTTAAACCATTCGATTTAGCTTTGATTATTCTACAATGTTTGCTTATTAGGTGAAATGTATAGTATATACGATTCATCTAATATAGTGATCTATATTGCATTTGGGAAGTCGTTCACTATATCTACTGCAATTTTAGTTAAAGTAAAGAAGTTGTTAGAAGAGGGTGTCAATATACCAACACCAAAGGGAATATCTTTGACTGTCTTAATTGATGGCTTGGAATGTGCAAGGAGCTTTCTTGGGAATCTAGACATTGGAAACCCCTTTACCTCTTCTATCGAGTCTAATGTCACTTGGAATCCAAAAAACAATTATTTATTTCCTTTTCAAAGGACTATGAGGCGTGAAACTTTATTTATTATTTTGTCTGTAAGAATTGTTAAACTTGTAACTAAAATCTTATAGTACTTACCATAGATCATTATATTATATTGTTTACCATATTTTAATATTTATATGCATTATTATTTTATTTTTAATAAATATTAATGATTAAGAATATTAGTTAACTTAAATTTATGATATTTTGATCTTATTACTAAAATTTTAGGTATGGTTATCTTTTCATGACGAAAAAATATTTACTTTTCAAATTTTAAATCACCTACCATATGTTTTTCAACAATATGTTTAAAACTTTGAAAATATTTTACAATATTTAGATGCTCCATTTTATTTTCATAAAAAAATTATATGAATGGAGGTGTACTATGTATAATAGGCATCATTAAGGGGTCATTTGTGTATAAATCTATATATTTAGATAAATTTGTAGATTTTGAATGCATTAGGTTAAAATTGTAATTTTCTTAACTTTTGTCGGTGATTTGAAGACGACAATTTTCAATAATGCCACCAACGAGGCATATATGTTTTTGACGGTGATTGTGCTAAGGCGTAGGAATCCAAAGCATGAAATTAATGTATTCTTACAACCGTTGGCATCTTAATTGCATCATCTTTAGGAATTTGATGTGGAGACATATGATGTGTCACTTAGACAAAATTTTTTGATGAGAGCAGCTTTGATGTGGACTATTAGTGATTTCCCTGTGTATACTATGTTGTCTAGATGAAGCACAATAGGGAAATTGGCTTTACCTTACTGTGACATTGATTTTGATGTGTTTTATCTTCCTAATGAGGCCAGAACATCTTGGTTTGAAAATTACAAGAAATTTCTTCCTCCAGAACATCCATTTAGACACAATAATCAAAAGTTCATTAAGAATAGAATGGTACAAACAACTCCTCCCCCTCACAACACAAGAGATTGATGAATTAAGGCTATTGAAATTTACAAAACTTAAAGCTGAAGAATTTAATGGAAGCATTAGTAATAATTTTGGTTAAAGAAAACAAAGTATCTTTTGAGATTTGCCATATTGGAAAACTAATTTGATACATTATAATCTAGATTTGAAGCATATTGAATTTCTTTTGAAAATTTGCTTAACACCATAATGAACATTAAAAGGAGGACAAAGGAGAACACGAAATCATAAGCTGATTTGAAACTTTTTTTAGAAGGAATGTCTTAGATAAAGATCTTCGAAAGGGTGAATATCCAAAAGCATGTTACCCTTTGGATAAAAAAATAAAAGGAAATTTTGTGTAAATGGTTGAGAAGTCTAAAATTTCCTTATGGTTATGTTTCAAATTTGGTAATATGTGTGGAAAAGAGGAAGTACAAATTATTTGAGATGAAAAGTCATGATTTTCATGTGTTTATGTAAAGGCTAATTCCAATTGCATTTCAAGAGTTGCTATCGAATAAGGTTTGGGAAGATATAATAGAATTAAGTTTGTTTTTTAAAAGGTTAACATCATCTGAAATAAAGTTGGATGAAATGAAAAAACTAGAAAGGAAAATTCCAATTATCTTGTGCAAATTAGAAGGGATTTTCCCTCCAATCATCTTTGACTGTACAGAGCATCCACCCATACATTTAGCACATGAGGCTAAACTGTTGGTTCAGTTCAATATCAATAGATGTATCCGTTAGAGAGGTAATTGTAGTTAATAGTTAAATAAAAATTATAGCATGTTTAAATCACAGAATTGTAATAACCCTACTTATAATTTAGGTATTTGCAACACTTGAAGAAAAATGTTGAAAACAAGGCTAGAGTTGAAGGTTAGACATGTAATGCTTATTCAATGAAGGAAGCAAGTACATTTCGTTCACATTATTTTGAGTCGCATGTGCACAAGAAAAAAGAAAAGTTCCTCGTAATGATGATGGGGGGGAAACGGATAATGTTAATGGTAACTTATCCATTTTTACATATCCTGGATGAAAATGTGGACGCTCAATAAGAAGAATGTTAATAGAAGAAGAAATAGAGGCTGCCTATGGATACAATTTATTGAATTGCCAAGAAGTTCAGCGTTTCGGGTAGTAAGTTTAAGTTAATTTTGAAATTGATTATTTGGTCTTTCGAGGTTAGTGGTGATTACAACTAAAATGCATAATAATACTTTTAGATTATACGAGGAATGCTTAAGTTAGCTAATACCCGAAAAAACATAGGATGATATCAATAAAGAAGTTGGAAGACAGTTTCCTTGATGGTTCAAGAAATATGTAAGTTTTGACTTGCAGTAATTGAAATGGTTGAACTATCAAATAAAAAAGTTTAAATGACATTATACTATTTAATATGATAATAGGGAACAAGTTCATATGTGATCTTACGAAAGGACCTTTGCAAACTTTTTAATCATATTTATTTGATGTATTTTGTTAATAGATATAAATTTAATATAGAATATCATAATCATAACATGGCAACAATAAATATTCTTTCGTCAGTAATTTACCTACGAAACATAGCGTTCTGTCAGTAATTTACCTACAGAATGATATTTTTTGCAGGTACATTACTGACAGAACAAAACATGCCGACAGTAAATTTACCGAAGGATATTGCTGTTCAGTCGCAAAAATTAACTACGAAAATTATAATTCAGTAGGTAAAATTTTTCAACAAATATTTAAATTATGTTGTTAACTTTACTGACAGGATTACTTGCTCCGTCGAGAAACTCAGGGATGAAATTTGTAGTTCCGTAGGGAACTTTATTGACGATTCTGTCAACATATTTCCTAACAAAACTGTAATTATGTCAGGACATTTTCCCTACGACTGTTTCTCTTACGACTCTTTCTGTTAGTAATTTCGGCCACCAAATTTGTTTTCTGATGAAAAATTTGTGTTTTCCATTGGAAATTCCCATCACTAAAAGCCAGTTTTTCTTGTAGTAAAAAATTGGGTAAATAGGTTAAATTTAGTTAATCTTTTTTGTTTGTTATGATACAATGTAAAGTTTTTCCGTTGAAAGAGTTTTTTCTATCTCAAACTCATTGCACATGACGATATATATAGCAATATACACAAGCTTATCTATGTAACAACGTGATAAAGATTAACATGAGCCAAAAGTTTATATAATTATTGTTGATAATATGAAGATAACTTTATCTAACAGTTTAGATAAGATGAAGATAATATTATCTAACATGATGTAGATATTTTTTTCTCTAGTATTTTTTTGTATTTCCAGAACTGACAATAGGTCATAGAATTAAGGTTTTTTATTTGGAGAACGAAGTAGAAATCTTTTTTTTTTGAAACAATGGGCGAAGTAGACAAGAAATTGTATTTGTAAGAGAATTTATTATGCTAAATGGGAAAAGGAGTAAATTAAATATTCTAAAACAAAACAATACGAAAGTTTTGTGTTGGTAAAAATAATTGAGGAATTAAAGTGTACATATAGTTAAAGTTCGTAATCAAATTAAAATTTTTTATTAATGATGAAAAAATATTATTTGAATATTATTATTGCTGTATCTTTTATTTTATTAAAAAAAGGGCAGATGATAATAATGCTGTCAATTTTATAGTTAGCTAAATGTATAACATTATCATCGTCTTTTACTTCTCGTGTAGCCCATCTTGTAAACATTGACATCTAGTTCTGGTCGTGATAGCCAAAGTTGACGATCGCCCACACACAGCCCTTCCATGGATTATGAAAGCAAGTCAATGTGAAGATATGATCATGATCATCATCATCATATTCCCATGCGTCGTTTTTTTTTTGAGGTACAAAAGGAAATCTAGATTACATTACACAATGACGATACAAAGTTCCTTGCTGGTCATGATAAAGGAGATCTGTGAGCAGACTCGGAGATTCCAAGATGAAGTGTACGCTTGGCTTGATAAAGTGGCCAGTGCTGTCATGCTATCTGCATACTAGTTGCCTTTGCGGTATACGTGCTATAACTTCACCTCCCACCGTCGGTACAGAAGGTTCCGTATACCTGCAAGCAACGAGTTAGGTTCAGTCAGGATGAGGTTAGAGAACGATAAAATATTAATAACTTCCAATGAGTCAATTTCGACTTCGACGTAGCGGTGACCCTGCTCCCATGCGTCGTTTTAATGTATAACTAATCGCTTTTTACTAATCACCTATGGCTATGCTGCTGCACATATGTGGATTAGAAAGACACGAATTCAACTCCCACGAAAAGTTGAAAAGAAGCATCTTCATTTATACGGGCAAGTGGAGTTCTCAGGTATGCTTTTTAGACGGTACTTAATACCCATCATGATTGTAAATTTTAAAGCATCTCAACGTGTGCACTACGTGTAAAGCACAAGATACATCAGAAGTGACCTAGCTCCTTTTGCTTAAGTAATAGTTTAATTATCGGAGGGAATCATCAGTCTGATCGGCATAATTGAAGGGCAATTAATTAGGTATATAATATGTAGTTGATTGCATGATTTGTACGGGCATTAAGTCATAACCTATGGAAGATAGAGCTGCTAAGGTTTTTTTGGGATAATCTAAAGAATCAAATAGAGATGCTAAGGTTTTTGTGGGATAATCTAAAGAATTAATGGCTCCTAGGCGCCTGTTTGCTTTTTATCGTTCTAGCTCCTTTACGCCGCATTTTGAGGTGGTGATGCTACAACGCAACCATATCTACTGCTATCATGGGATTGCGCAGTTTGGTGGATTTTTCTACAATACCATGCCACGTGGCTTCCACAGTCAAGCTTCTGTATATATATATATATATATAAAATTCAGAATGCCGGCTGTTAAACTGTAATTTCATTCTGCAGAAGAACTGGATTTCAATTAAGCTATGGTTTTTAATCTGGTTCGTTAGGTTCTGATTAAGACCAGAAAAACGTATATTATATAATCTTATTATTTTATATTAAAAAGCACAAACAAATATTTAATATTTTTACTAATTTTATTAATAACTAATAGTATATTAGCCAGTTGGACATAAAATTAAATTAACTCTTTCATTAAATTTTTATTTATTATTTTATAATTTTAATAATAATATGATCAATTTATCAATTATATTCTTAATTAACTAATTATTAATAATGTATTATTCATTTTTAAGAAATAAATGAATAAGTTAAATACATTAATTCCAATTTTTAATAATTAATGCATTATTATTTCTCATATTTTATTAATAAGTAATAGCTTATTATTAGATTGTGTAATAGTATATTACATATTTTTCAAAATTTTTATTTCTTACCTAAATTGATTTATAATTTTTCAACAAACATAAATTGTTTTTTTTTATTGTTAATCAATAATTATTAATTAATTTCTGACACTTCAACCGCTGTACTTGGTGTCATCGCTGATTAACTTTTTCGTCATATTAGCCTGCTAAATTCAATGCTAGTACAGATAGTTCTTTTTATGTCTTACATGGACTCAATATTAATGTTAATTTAATTTTTGTTGTCATATCAGCTTTTAGACTTAATCTCTGTAAAGTAAATTTTCTTATCACATTAGTCTATTAGATTCAATGCTAATTAGTACTATTAAAAAATTATTTATAAATTCATATTTTAAAAATATTAATAATATTATAATTATGATAATATACTAATCATCTTATTATCGTTATATAATAAATTAAAAATTAATGGAAGACTTATTTATTATCATTTCAAATTAATTGATATATATCCAATTATCACTAAAAATGATAAATAAATATTCTATTATTTTTAACAAAATGAATTTATATTATATTAAATTTTTGTTTATTTTTTATATAATTGATATGGAAATATGATAATCTAATAACATAATATAATTTTATTTATTTACAACAAAATCAGTCACTTTAATTATTAATTATACATAAGATATGTATTATGAGTAAAAATAAGAAATTCACCAATTTCATTATTTGTATTGTTGCATCATAAATAATTTAATGAAAGACTTAATATGATAGTATTATGAATAATTAATAAACATAACTAATTTTCAATAAGATAATTAATACTACATATTACTTTAATATAAGTAATTAATGTGCATGAAATATGCAAATATTTTCCTAGTATTTTGCTTTATTTTCATGCTAAATTACCTTACTTTGTTTAGTTTTTGCTATATTTTTAAATAGATGACAATATTTGATTTTAATATGAGATTTATCAAAAATTAAAGAATATTTCAAAAACATAAAAAATCATAATTCCTTGTTCAATATAGCTTGGCACATGCTTGTCTTAGAACCAAGAAAAATAGAATATAGAGAGAGCATGATCTTATAATAGAAGATGTATTTGATAATAATTTTCGTTTACAGATTGGTGAATTATATATAGACTAGTGGAACTGGTAGTTGCTTGATTTTAGGGATAGGATATACATCACTTGTACCAGGATTAGGATTTTATCCTGATTTTTAGGGATCAATCTTTTCCTAGTTTGTTATAACTTCTATCTCTAACACTCCCCCTTAAGTTGGGCTGTGGGGTCTCCCACACCTAACTTGCGTAGTGCTTCGTGGAAGGTTCGTCCCACAACAGCCTTTGTCAAGATATCCGCCAGCTGGTCTTCGGACTGAACATATGGTAGGTTGACAATTCCGCCTTCCAATTTTTCTTTGATAAAATGTCGGTCAACCTCCACATGTTTAGTTCTGTCATGTTGCACAGGATTCTCTAAAATGCTAATGGCTGCCTTGTTGTCGCACAGTAGATCACACGCGCCTTTAGGTGGAAAGCCCAATTCTGTCAATAGCTTCACAAGCCAAAGCAACTCTGCCAGTCCTTTAGCTATGCCCCTGAACTCCGCTTCTGCACTAGAAAGTGCCACCACTTTCTGTTTCTTGCTTTTCCAAGTCACCAAGTTTCCTCCAACAAGAGAAACATACCCTGAGGTTGACCTTCTATCTACTAGATTACCAGCCCAGTCTGCATCCATGTAGACTTTCACTTCTAAATTCTCATTCTTCTGAAACAGGATTCCGTTCCCAGATGTTCCTTTTAGGTATCGAAGAATTCTGACAACAGCATCCATGTGCTGTAACTGTGGCTCATGCATGAACTGACTCACAACTCCAACTGCATATGCTATGTCGGGTCTAGTATGAGCAAGGTATATCAGACGTCCTACCAGTCTCTGATATCTTCCACGATCAGCATTTTTTGCTCCTTCTTCCCATTTCAAACCATGATTCATCATAATTGGCGTCTCAGCTGGTTTGCAATCAACAAGCCCGGTCTCAACAAGAAGATCTAACACATACTTTTGTTGAGAGATAAATATTCCCTGTATCGACCTTAGTACCTCTATACCAAGAAAATACTTGAGTCTTCCCAGGTCTTTCATTTCGAACACCTCGAATAGATGTTTCCGAAGCTGATTCATTTCTTTCGAATCATTTCCAATGAGAATCATATCATCAACATAGATGATTAGACAAGTAATCTTCTCACCTTTTCTTTTCAGGAACAGAGTATGATCAGAGTTACTCTGTTTATACCCTAGGTGCTTCATTCCCACAGTGAATCTTCCAAACCACGCTTGTGGTGACTGTTTTAAACCATAGAGTGCTTTCTTCAATCGACACAATTCATCCTTTCGAAACCCATGGAGAAAACCAGGCGGAGCTTCCATATAAACTTCTTCTTTTAACTCACCATGTAGAAATGCATTCTTCACATAAAATTGATGTAATAGCCAACTTAAGTTTGCTGCCAAAGAAAGCAACACCTTGATAGTATCAATTTTGGCAACTGGGCTAAAGTTCTCAGAGTAATCTACTCCATTTGTCTGGGTATATCCTTTTGCTACCAACCGAGCTTTGTATCTTTCCATTGTTCCATCGGCCTTGTGTTTTATAGTAAACACCCATCTGCATCCAACTGTCCATTTTCCAACCGGCAGCAGGCACCTTTCCCAAGTTCCATTCCTTTCTAAGGCATCCGTTTCCACTTCCATTGCTAGGCGCCATTCTTTCTTCATCAGAGCTTCTTCAATTGTTCGAGGAATTGCTTCAGTATACAATACTGAAGTAAATGCCCTGGCTTCCTTCGACAAGCTTCCCCTCACTACATTGGCTATAGGGTATCTGGATATTCTGGAATCATGTTCTGGTGAGTATCTCTGGGGCGGGACTCCCTGAGTGCTTTTTGGAGGAAGAACATACCTCTTGGTGGATTCTACTGCTTCTGTTTCAGTTTCTAGTGGCAAGGCTACATGAGAGTGATCAGAGTAATTGAAATCAAAAGTATTATCATGAACAGGGATTATTACCTCTTGAGGAGTATCCAACTGAGGAGTTTGGGGTGATTTTGGTTCGATGGGCGTTTCTACGTTATCAGAGGTATCCCTTCTGGTAGATCGAAGAATTGACAAACTTGGGTTTAGAAGCCAACTCAGTGTGTCGGTCTCTGACTTCTCCCCCTGAACACTGGGTTGGGTCACAGTCCATAGTGGTGAACATGCGACGAGAAGGAGGATGGTAGCACCTATAGCCTTTCTGATGGACTCCATACCCAACAAATACACATTTAAGTGCACAAGGATCAAATTTAGAATGCTCAGATTTTGGTATGTGGACAAAGACAGAGCAACCAAAGATGCAAGGTGAGAGAGCCAAAGGTGCCAGTATTTTGGTTTGACTGGAAAAGGTGTCCAAGGGTGTTTTTAAGTGTAATATTTTGGTAGGTAGGCGGTTAAGGATATGCATAGTGGTAGCAATGGCTTCAGGCTATAAAAAATGGGGTACACGAGATTCAATGAGTAAAGCTCGTGTGATTTCAAGAATGATGCGATTTTTCCTTTTTGCTACCCCATTTTGTTGGGGTGTATTTGGGCAAGTGGTCTGATGGAGTAATCCTTTAAATTGGAAGAAAGTCTACATGGTATGGTTGACAAATTCTCCTCCATTATCTGTTCTAAGGATTTTAATGGATTTTTGGAACTGTGTATGGACTATGTTATAAAAGTGTATAAATTTCTAAGGAACTTCGGATTTGTGTTTAAGAAAATATACCCAAGTCATGCGGGTACAATCATCCACAAAAATCAAGAAAAATTTAAACATATTATTCCCACAATTCGGGGCTGGACCCCACACATCAGAATGTACCAAATCAAATATATGTTCAACCCGAGTGTTACTAGAAAGAAATGTTTTTCTATGACTTTTGGCTAGTA
>JAOSBO010000008.1:38072575-38095497 GCA_027563915.1 Erythroxylum rotundifolium | reverse complement strand
TTTTGATTTGTATAAGTTTTGAATAGAGATGAAATGAATGAAAAAAAAATTTATACCGTTTCGGATTGGATTAGTCTCAAGGTTTCCAACGCGATCGTTTCTCTCCGTTCTTTGTTTTCGGATGTCGGATCCACTTTGTTAAGTTTTCGATTTGCTTCCACTATCGTTTTGCGTTTCGATTCGAACCTCTTCTTCGTTTCGGAAATTTTCGTTTCGTTTTCCGCTTCGTTTTCTGCATTTTTCGGTTGGGGTCCGGTTCCCGGATCGGGTCCCAACAACCTCAACCGACAAATAGTGGCTTACCAACCTTATTTTATTTACGTATCTTACTTATTCATATTTGATTAGGTGATTTACATTTCATGCTCTATATCTTTGTCCTCCCCTCTCATCTTAGTCTCTATCATCTATAAATCCAATTTGTCCTTCAAAAGGGTTTAATTATAGATTGAATTGATGTCACTACATGTTAGTATACAAGTCCCTTAGTTGTTAACTAGATATTTGAATTTTATTTTACACTTCCATAAGGTTAAAGGAGGCATAAAAGTTAGAAATTAGATTGATTGGGTATCTTGGAATTAAAGTTTATAGGACATCTCTTCATATAGAGCAATAAACAATATGGTGAATGTTTTATTAAGAGAAAGTTGGACAGAGCTTTTGTTAATAGCATATGGTTGAGTCAATTTCTAGCTAGTTTTGCTTACTTTAGTGCTCCTTTTTATTCTAACTATTTTCTTATAAGATGCTTCAATTACGCTCTCTCTCCCTCCCATTAAATCTTTCTTACATTTTAATAATAACTTGGTCAAAAAATAGATTTAAAAGGGAACTCATGATAGGTATGCAAAAGAAGGTTATAGGTCAAAAAGCATTTTAATTGATAGGTAAGCTAAAAGCTATTGAAGAAAAGCTTAAAGCTTTTAATAGAAGTCTTAATCCTAACTTTATGACATAAATCAAAGTTTCTAAGGAGTTGTTAAGAAATTGGCAAAATGAGTTACAAAGACACATTAAATAAGTCATTGAGGAATCAAGAGCAATTAGTAGTAATGTTTACTCTCATGCACTATCTATCCATAAGTCTCTAATAAAGCAAAATGCAAGGATTCTTTGGATTAAAGATGGAGACAACAATACCAAAATTTTCTTTAACTCTCATTTATCTCATAGGAATTGCAATAAGATAAGCTCCTTTTTTGAAAATGATGGCAACAATTGTAGGCATTGGGAATTAATCAATGCTTTCAATTTTAACTATTTTAAATCTTTTTTTGTAAGCTTTCTTATTGTGAATCATCTATACAAGAGTTGAGGAATATCATTTGCTCTATCTTGGATGCAACAATATCAGACTATCTTACTAAAGTTATTTCCTCTTTGAATATTAAGTTAACTCTCTTTACCCTCAACCCTAACAAATCTCTTCGTCTTTATGGTTTTAATTTATTATTATTTCAAAACACTTAAAAATTAATAGTTGAGTTGGTGATGGAAATATTGTAGGAGTTCTTTAGGAGAAATAAATTTCTTAAGGAGATCATCAAAACTTATGACTATTAATCAATTTCATGTTATAGCATTGCATATAAGGTGATTCCAAAGTTGTTAGATTAGAGATTAAAAATAACCTTTAAGCTGCTTATAAAGTCTTATCATAATACTTTTATAAATGAGGATGCTTAGTGTTAATATTCTCATTGAGAATTTTTCAAAGATTACATTATCAAAACTTTAATCAAGTTTTATTCGTTAAATATCAACTTCTATAAGGCTTTTAACATTTTAGATTGGAGCTTGAACTTCATCAACCTCTATGTATTTAGATTTCTAAAACTTTTCATTTACTAGATCTAAGCATTTATCTCTACCACTTCATTCACTATGTTAATTAATGGTGAACCTGTTTTACTCTTTAATGGAACAAATCCCCCAACACATTCTCCTTGGTAATGGAAGTTCTTACCAGATTAATAGGCCATAAGAATGAGGAATATGATTCCTTTAAATTTTATTATAAATGTAAGCAACTTGGAATCTTTGATTTTTCTTTCACTGATGGCTTATTTCTTTTTTGTATAGTTGAGTAGAACTCTCTTAAATTGTTAATGACCTTCTTAACTACTTTATCAAAGATATCATGGCTGAAAATTAATCTTGACAAGAGCATTCTTTACATTTCTAATACTCTAGAAAATGCCTCCAGGCTTAGTGCTATAATCTATGTACAACAAGCCCATTTTAGATATCTTAGCTTATCAACCACTAAAAGAAAGCCAACTTTCATGGATTGCCTCCTGCTTATAGAATTATTAAATAATAGAATTTCTTATTGGCAAAATCATTTCCTTTCTTTTGTGAGAAGAGTATACCTCATATCCTTAATTCTCTCTAATTTAAACATTAATAGCAGTTCTCATTTAATTCTTCCTAATAACATTATCAAGCAAGTAAAGAGATTGTTAAAAATTTTCTTATGCCCAAGAGATGTTAATAACTCTACTGGAGCTAAAGTGAAATGGTCTGACCAATGTTGTATTAAACAAGAAGAGGGATTAGGTCTCATTTCTATTAAGGTAATGAATTAAATGATGCTTATTAAAAGAGCATAGACATTATTTAATCATAAGAAGGTGATTTAGGTTAACTGGATGCATATTTATTTTCTATATAGCACTAACATTTAGGAATTAAGAGCTAGTAGAGTGCACCTATGGTCACTAGTGTAGAAGGTCAAACGGAGGTATAAACTTAACTTTTCCTTTAAAAATTTAATAGGTGATGCCAAAAATGCATAGTTTTGGTTTGATTTTTAGAGTAATTTAGGGCCTCTTCACTTATGACCTGAATTGATTACTTTGAGCACTAGATTTATCTTAATGATAAGGTGGAGTAAATCATCTATTAAAGGAGAATGGTCTTGTATCTCAATTTCATTAAAGCTAATCTAGTAAACTACAATCTTAATATCGATATCCCTAATTCAATAATTTGGATGTTGTATAATTAAAACATATTCACTAATAAGTCTTCTTTTTCATATTTATAGACCTTAATTTCATAACGTAAATTGGATAATATGATTTGGAAAACTACTTAAGTTTTGGAGCTTCTTTTCGATGTTGGATAATAGTACATCATCAATTTAGAATGAATGGTTTAATTAATGAATCCTGAGATAAGTTATACATGTTGTGTCATTTGACACTAATTTTCTTAATGCTCCTTCTCATAAACTTTCCAATCTAAAATTCAAAAATTGCTCCATTTTACCTACTCAGTAAGGGATTGGCAAGATTTGATTAATTGGGCCAGTAATATAAATTTCTCGATAAGGAAAGAATCCATCTCTATAAGGACCTCTTTCATCTATTGCATTTACACCTTACAAATGAAAAGGAATAACGTATTATATAAGAAAATAAGCTTAAAGAAATATGATTTGATTGATAAGAACACTTACTGGATCAGGGAATTTTTAATGGTCCCTAAGGTTTATGAGGAAGTAAGCAATCTATTAAAAACTATGTAGAGCTTAACTCTAACGATAGACTTATATAATCATCTAAATTTTGTAACTAGGTGCTTGACTTTTCATTATCTATACTACTAGGGCTATTTCTTCTCTTCGTGCCCAGACTATATTTTAGCTAGTGCTTGTCTTTTGATGTTTCTATGGTTCTTATATGTCACTACTTGTTAAGCCTCTTGCTTATTTCTAACATATTTCATTTAATTTTCAAAAAACTTACAAAATTGTACAAACAAAATCATCAAGGTATCAATGTATTAATGTGAAAAAATGAATATAATATTTGGATCAATAAATCTTAAATCATGAATGACTTTCACTTAGTTTATATATATTCATATTTTCCTTACATGTATCTAATAATTTGGTATATATGCAAGTAGTTCTTTCATTCTTATTTTAAAAATGCATAATATTAGATTACAAATATTTTCATTTCGTCCAATTGCATTAAAATATATACTTTTATGTGTTATAATAGGAAGAATTTTCAAAAGCATTGATGTACTTTTAATATAACATATTAATTATTATTATAGCGACAAAATATTATTTATTTTAGTTCCTAATGGATATGATATAAGAATTTATAATTAAAACATTAATTTTATTCACGGTTTCATCAATTCTACCAAAACTTTCTATGATTGAAAAAGCTTGTAAAAAGCCCATATAGATGGCCAAATTATAAGCAAGTGATTAGGAATTAATAAGCAATATAATTGGTATATATTAAACTTATTTATTTATTGATTGATCATATTTATATATCACTACTTATATTAAAATATCTAATATAAAATATTGCTTATTTTATTAAAATTAAAACATATTATATTTATTAATTTTTAATAGTATAATATTAATTTAATATAATGACCAATTAATTTTATTTATTGTGTAGTAATACTAATAACAAAAATGATAAAATTTTATTTTCATTTATAATTCCATATTCTATAAATAGTTAAAAACTAAGTTGATTAATTTTTACTATTAATAAACAAAATGATAAAGTTCTTATAATTTCATTGATTTATTAGATATATGTAGCATTAATTATATGAAAAGAATAAATATATATTTTATGCAAATGGTAAACTTATGTTATTAATAATTAATAATATATTATTCAATTTAAATGACAGTCTTTTAATAAAATTTTATTTTATTATATTTTAATTATGATAATAATAATAAATAAGAATATTACTATGTTATAATAATTTCTACTTATCTTAACAATATTTATATTATTTATTATTTATTATTTATAAAGTCATATCTTTACAATTATGTAAGAATATGACTTTATAAATAATATACTGATGGTAATAATTTTTCAACATTAGCATTGAATTCAACATATTGATGAAACAAAAAAAAAACTACTTTGTACTTCAAACTAAGTATGAATCATAAGAATATCTATTCTTTGAATGCTCATTTTTTGTTGAAATATCAACAATCCAGAGGTTATGTCATTTTCAATAGACAAACCTTAATTATAATTATTTTATTAATTAGCTTATAAAGGAAAGAATTAGAAACAAAAGGGACTTGGCAGTTTATCTTATCAGCTTTAGTTTTTGTATACTTGAGATATAGGGAGAAAGGAATGCACAACGTTTCAGAAGGGAAACTTAAAACTTAGACAAGGAATCCAATGGAGTAAAGGACAAGATGATCCAATGGAGTAAAGAACAGATGATTACTAGTGTAGCAATGGGACAATGTAATGTATTAATATCCATATGTTGGAGATCAAGATAGGTTTGAACATTAGCAAATCTTAACAGCTGACTAGCTAAAAGGAAGGTATATGAGTTAATAAGTATTTTATCTATTATCTATTTATTCCTTGATGCTTAGTGATTAATGTTTATGTTGCATCTAATATACTTATTTTGATTTATATTTTAAATTCATATCTTTGGCGTGGTTTTGCAAATGTTCGATCTTATTTGTCTTCATATAGCAAAATGGAGATGAGTTACTTGAAAATGGTATAAAGAATGAAATAATTGGAATCATTGTAACTTATATACCCATGTATATGACTTACACGATTATGAATTGGACTATGCAATTCACCAAAAATGTGCACAAACTCAAAGACATTTCAACCATGTATGTAACCTACAAACCCATGTAGAGACCTACACGATCACGTAAGTTACACGACTAAAGTATCTTGCTTATATATCTAACTGTGAATGTGTAACTTTCCAATTTCTAGAAAATTAATATACACGGTCACCTACACTTTTGTATAGATAATCGTATATAAGGTAAATTAAGAGGCCAACCAAGAGATATACATAATAGGTACAAAAGATACAAATTAGAGACACTAATAGGCATAGATTCCTTTCAGTTTTGAGAGCTATGAGTAGTTAATCTAGATATTTATAGTTCAAAGGGGATATCAAGTTCTGTTAAACTGCTTGAGTGTTGAACAATCTTAGTGAAGTTGTTCTTAACCCTATTTTAGTACTGATTATGTTATTTTATGTTTAAAGTTTGGGATTTACATATGAACAAGTTTTATGGGGCCTAGTAGATCATTCAAGTATGGATTCATTACCAGAACCATGATTAAAATATGTAATTATTGTAAATCTGATTCAATTAGTTGTGCATTATTAGGGATCGTATAACATAAGTTAAATGATCCAAGGTTATGTGATTGTTGCTTAAATTAAATTGTTTTCCTAATTCATAATGCAACTGTCATAGTTTAAAAGAGAGGTACAATAACAACATTGTAATTGATCATGTCCACTTATTGTAAAGGTTGAGATTCAACCAAGAACTAGAGTAAAACCTATTAATTAATCCTTGTAAATCTATATTGTTTGACTTAATTTATCTTTCATAGTTTAATTTAGTTTAATATCATTAATTGAATTCATCTAAAAACCCTCAATCCTATTACACTAATTTGTTCATTACAAAAGCTAACCATGCATTCTATGTGAATATCATCCTTCCTTGTCACTATTACAAGTTTAATTGTGTAAAGTTACATTTTATTTTCTAGTGTGTTGGACATGCATCAAGAATTTTGTCACGGTTGCTAGGGAGTGAAGTTGATTTAGCTTTTATATTTGATATTAACGGTGTTTAGTGTAGCTATATATATATATATATATATATATTATATGTATGTATGTTTATAATTGGTTTTAAAATTTGTTTCTTAATCTTTTAAGGTTGGTAGTGTTTGTTTAGGATAGTGACTATCTCTTTTCATCAAGATCCTTTGTAGTTTGACCCAAAGATCGAAAAAACGTTATGAAGATTATGTATGGAGATCAAAACAACTCAAGGAATAGAACAAGAAATTGATTTTGAAGAAGCTATGGCTAGTCCAAGAACTCTAAAGGAGTTGGTCACCCTAGACTTGACCCATAGACCTCTATGGATTACTTTCTTAAATTTTGTTAGGAATATTAGTTTCAAGCTTAAGTTTGTTTTGATTCATCTTTTTCCTACATTTTAGGGTCTTTAGGTGAGGAAGCCAACAAGCATCTTAAAGAGCTCGATGTAGTTTGTCTTAGTATGAAAACTCCAGGGTTGATGGAAGAGTAAGCCATGATGAGAGCTATTCCATTTGTACTAAAAGATATAACTAAATATTGGCTTTTTTATTTTCCTATAAGGAGATTTACAATATGGACCAAAATGAAAAGGCCATTTTTAGAGAAATATTTTCCAACATCTAAGATGGAAAACATAAGGAAAGAAATTTGTGGAATCAAGTGATATTGTAGGGAATCCCTATATGATTACTGGGAGCGATTCAAGAAGTAATGTGCTAGCCACCTCATTAAAATATCATGAAGCAACTCCTTATCTAATATTTCTATAAAGGATTATTACCAATGGAGAAGAGTTTGGTAGATGTAGTAAGCTATGGACCATTAGATTAAAAGACTAATAAGGAGGCAAGGTCTTTAATCAAGTATATGGCAGTAAACTCACATCAATTTGGCAATCATAGTAATGTTTGTAGAGTAAATGATGTAAACAATTCATCCATCAAACAACATTTAAATGAACTAACATCTTTATTAAACAGATTCTTGTAAGGCATACATATGTAAAAGCTTACAAGATATGTGTCAATACAAACCATTCGACAAATGGGTTCCTAGTTTTGTAGATGGAAACATGAAGTATATTAATGATAGGGAAGTAATTCATTTTAATTTATCTAATGACATAAACTCCCCGCCCCCAATGACCACCTTATTTTTATGATTGATGTGATTTACCCTTTAGCATAAGAAACTTGTAAGCAGAAGAGTAAAGATAAATTAGAAGCAGTTTTAACTAAGGAAAAAACCAAAGTTTCCTTTAAAAAGATGATCTCAAGAAAAAGCTTTATTTTTGGCCAAAAAGTGCATCACTATCTTTTTATACTTAAACTATTTCCAGGTAACCTATTCTCATTGGGTCAGTCCTTTTGTGGTTACTAATTTTTCTCCCTATGGTGTAGTAAAGATTCAAAGCTCGAATGTAGGGAAGACATTTAAGGTGAATGGTCATCTCCTAGAGCCATTTCGTAAAAAATTTAAAGTTGAGAATGTGAAAGTGGTGACACTTGAAGATTAAACTTTTATCATATGATGAAAAAAGCATAACATCCTGATAAACTTGTTTCCATCCTGAGCATAATTAAGTTCTCAACCATGACTAAATGCATCTTCAATTGTGTATCACTAGTTGTATTACACAATAACTTAGGTTCACTTCCTTATATAAACTTGTGAATAATAACTTTACATGCTTTTAACTTCATAATACCCTCATTCCTAGCAGACATAATTTTCCTAATTTCCATAATGGCCATAAGAACCATTGGCACATCCATTTTTGTCAAAGTAAACATTGACACTTTAAATAGTTACATACATCCACCTTTAAGTGAAACTGAAGCCTCTTTCTTTAAGCATAATCTAAAGGAAAGAAAAGAATATTAAAAGAAAAATAATCAAGGTGATAAAAATATTATTGTGATGTATGTCAAAGTATAGAAATAAAGTTCCTTTTTGTTAGTTATAAAATATGGTAAGTTTTAGTAGCAATTGGGGACTTTTTCCTTTTTCATAAATAGAAAGCTTTATTGATATTCAAAAAATGTATAGAAAATGAGTAGAAGATTTCTTTTTTGAAAACCTAGATCGATCCATTAATATTGTGAAAATCACAGGCTGTATATAATTCATATAATAGTTTTAGAGTAAAAATTTTTATCCATATCCACTTTACAAAAAATGTCAACCAGTTGGGACATTAAAGTTTTATATTAGTTCGACTTCCTTATTTAGGTTCATAAATGGAAACATGTCCTGTCTACATTTTCCATGTGAAGCAATTTAATACATATTGATATTCTTCTAACATTCAACTTCATCTACCTAATGTTCCTTTTTATATACATCATTAGCAGGTTTGCTTTTTATTGCAGGATAGAACTGAGGCTAGATCATAGCTAAAGGCAAAACATCTCTAGGGGATAAAGTCAATTAGTATTTAGGTAATTAATCTCTGATCCTTCCCTAACTTCACTCCCACAAGTGTTTTCTTGATCTTTAATGTTAATTTGGACCTAAATTTTGTATTAATTAGTTTTAATAAGGTAGCTCTCCTTTGTATGGTTTGAGAAATACTCTACCTTCCCTTTTAATTAACTATTTTCTATGATCATACGTAGCTTAATAGATCCATTGCATTAGTTTTGAAGATACTCCCACCTCTAGCATTAAGTATTATTTATATTCATTATACATTGCAAAGACTAGATTACATGCTTTAACATTCTCGTTTTCTATCAATTGTCCTCTAGGACTAATGCCTTCAAGTTCTCCATTCCCCTGAGGCATCTATTGGGTCTTTCCTTCTATATGTTATGGATGGATAAGCCCAAGCATGTAACATACACTATGAAATTACCCTTAAAGCTCCCTCTTTCTACTTTAAGCTAATTAAGACAATACTCTACATTCTTGTATTGTCTATTGATCTTACATAGCTTTAGGATAGTACTTTAGATCCTAGTTAAGAATTGACACTCAAAAAAAGATAGCTAGTGTTCTTTAGGGCATTCTTTCATAGGTAAAAGTATCATTCAAGTTGAGGAAGTTCAATCTTTCTAGAGTTAGAGCTTCTACTTAGCAATTAACTATAGTAAAATTAAATCCCTAAGGTTAATATTGGAGTTCCAAATCACCTTATAATATTTCTTCATTTTCCTAGTATCTCTCAAGCATTCTCCATATGACTTATTACCGTAATTTAGTCCCTAAATAGATATATATATCCCTCTTGCTATGATTAAGAGTATATATAGGAACTATGCATATAAACTAATGAGGTATATTAAATAAATGATCCCACATTTATCCACACCTTTAACTTGGAATTGATAGGAATAGATTTAGTAGATTTTGTAAAAGATATGAACTATATAAAAGACCGATGCTAGTTCAATCATAATAGAATAGGGAAGAAGATTCCATATTAGCAATCACACATTTAAGTATATCAACTATTAAGTCCCTCAGCTTCAATAGTTAGCCTAGACCTTAGGAGAGAGATGATTTATTATTCAGTTTCCATAGCCTTCTTCCATTTAAGAAATAAGTGTTTGTCCACTTAATCCATAAAGAGTCCTTATTCTCTAAGAGTCTTCACAATTTCTATATCATCAACATCTTGTTACACAAATTCATTAGGGTAATCCTCAGACCCCCTTCAACATTTGATTTTACTGATAACGTGTCATATTGTTGGTCAAAATAAACTAGGCCTACTACTGTAGCAGTGGTAAGTCTAGGTTGATCTCCCAGAGAGTGTATGTAAAGTCATTGAAATGAAAATCATTGGTATTTAGATTTTTTGGGGTTTTGGTTTTAAAACTAAGAAAATAAAATAAAGCTAAACTAACTAAAAAAGGCAATTTAAAGAAAACATATAAAAAAATGATAAAAGTCGAGAATTCTATAGGGATCTAGTTTTGTGGTTCAATCTCGACCTACACCCTAATTAAACATATTTCAATGATTTGTCATTCTTAAACCTCTCCTAGCTACTATTAATCATGGGTCAACAATTAACCTGCATTTTCCCTTAGGTATTCTTTAATTAAGATAGAATCATTAATTAAACCTAACTAACGAATAACCTAGGATACAATCTCTAGAGTCAATTGGGTAGTAACGTTATGAATTTGAAAAATTGATTAATCAAGGTAACAGCCATATGTTATGTGTCATTTAACCTAGGTTATATTATCCCTAATAATTATGAAACATTAGTTGCTACAAATGAATTTTAACATAACAATTATGGATTATATTGAATATTCTAGCAATGGGCTTGTAATAAAATAATCGAATAAATGCATTCAACACATCTTTTCATAATATCCAATGGGTTTATGAATAAATAATTGAATGAAAATGAAAATACGATTATCCATACACAAAACCCAAATCCATTCACATAGGATAACACAAGCAAATTCTAAAGAGCAAAAGAAACAACAAAAACAGTGAGGAAGTTTAATCGGGTCATTGGCATCGGTGTCACCTCTAAATCGACATCAAGAAGCTATCCTTCCATGGGTCTCTCAAGGTTGAGAGCTTTGCCTTTTCTCTTTATTGAAACCAAGAGCTCCCAAAATAATTTTGCTTAAGTCCCCAACCTCCACCTAGGACTCCCTCTAAAACAAAAACACCTTCTGCTCTTTTTTTTTTCTTTGTTTAAAAACCCACACATCTTAAAACCCTTATTCCTTTTTTACTATATTACGTTTACAATTTGGTTTCGCTTTTAACACCTGTGCATCTTCATTTCCTACTCTTTTCTTCCCGACTACTACGTCATTTCTCCTATAATGTTTTACTCCTACCTCTGTTGTATTTTGCTCTTTTTTCTTCTCCTAATGTGCTTCGTTTTGGCCTTGGCGTGATTCCTATTTGCTACACTACTAGTTGTTGCATTTTTCTTTGCATGAATTACATGTAGGTTACATAGAAAGACCAACATCTTGATGTGATGCTACTTTCTATCTAACCTGTTGCAACTATTTTGGCCTCCTTTGCTTCATGCATGGATATTTAACTTATGTATGAATTATGATACCATTAAATTCTCGTACACCTTGCATGGACCTTACATAAGAGCTGTGAGCTATGTTGCTTCATCATCTTAATTTTCTTATCTTTACTTGCTTTAATATTTCTTGTTCTTTCTCTATAAAAACAAAGGATTATAATTCTTCAGAAAACTACTTAGATTTGATGCTTTCGACTCACTTTAACTTCTTTGCTTCTGAATTATGCCTAAGATCATATATGAGTTAAAATGAGTATCTTAAGCAATTTCATATCATTAATTGCTAAGTGTTATAGAATAAATCAATAATTAATTAAGCACTTATCATTTACATACCTATATCCATTTCAACTTAGCTAGCCCTCTCTTATTACCTATTCCATTCTAGAGGAATCTCCTAGTGACTGTATCCCATTTCTTAGTAACTCATTTTACTAAAAGGAAGTTGGATGATCTGTAAATGTATATAAAAGTTAACACTAACTTGATTGGTACCACTGTTCTTTTATGAGATAAATCTTACTTACATTAACTTCCTAGTCTTTATTGGCCCTTTTCTATTATAGGAAGAGAATTATTGAGCTTCAATCTCCTATAAATAAGGATAGACCAAGTGTAACATCCCTTTTCCATACTAAGGGTTAGAACCCTAGATTTCTATGAATGAGAAATAGCAATGAGAGATTAGAAGAATGCATTTCATACTCATGCATAATATTGGCATAAATACACGTGCATTTGATTGCTTTGTACACACCACAATGATTGTTTTTTCACTTATTTAACATTTTTGGGGTATAATTGACTTATAAATTTGATTATATTGAGAATTATGGATTAAATGCCTTGGAAATTGTTTTAGCAAGTATAAATATTGATTTAGAATTTTCTTGAAATTTAGGAAATTTTCTAAAATTTTGGATAATTTTTGGACTAGGAAAAATGCCAAATGGCAAGACAATTGATAAATGGTAGTAGAAATAAGTGTTAGATAGCAATAGAAATTTTGATGAATGACATTAGGATTTAACAACAAATGTCATAAAAATAGGAGACAATTGGATTAGAAATTGGAGATAAATGGACTAATTAAATAAGAGGACCAAGTGGAGACTTATAGAAAATGGACATAAGATAGGTGGCAAGTGACAAGTGTCACTGGCCAAACCATGTCTTAACCCAGAACATTATCTCCTAATGAAAGACTACCTTACTATTAATTGGTCTTTCACTTTTTTAGCTACTCTCATTTCTTTGTTAATCTCTCTTCTCATCTACTTCAATTTTCTTCATCCACAATCCTCTCTTCTTACCTTCATCAACGTGAACCTTGTTCTCACTTTTCATTTCCTACTATCATTTTTGTTGTCTTTTCCATATTTGTCACGAAAGACCTAACCCTACCACCTTTGGAATGACGATAATCATATGAAGTTGTGAAGCTAGGTTAAGTGTGACTTGAAGACTTTGAAGCTAAACAAGTAAGTGTAAACCATTATTTTTCATGATTTGTTGAATAAAACATGTTTTGATAATAGTTAGAAGTTAAATGATCATGAAATGGTAAGGTATGTATATTGAAATGTAAATGAATAACTTAGGTATGTTATTGTCTTGCTTTTATATATACGATGATTGATAATTCATAAGATGATGTAGTGATGATCTAGAGATAGAAAGATCATCAAATGATGTAGAAATTGTGCAAAAATTTCATGAAGAGATGATATGCCCATGTTCTATTTGTAGTGCTTAATCATATGAATTTTTTGGTACTTGTTACATGAATTATTGGGTATTTGTTATATGAATGAACTAGAATGATCTTAAGGTTAAAGAAAGGGAGTAAAGTGGTACCTTGAAATGAGATTAATTAAGTTGATACTTAGGAATGAAATGAAGGGGAAAAATGTGCACAAAATTGATGATGAATGTGCATATGAATATGTTCTGTTTTGGTGTTAATGATCAATCATGGATTTTAATTTGTGAGTGGATGATATTAAGCTGAAATAGAGTTAAGAATGAAGAGAAATGATAAAAAAATTAAGCTAGAAATGATAGATTAAGCATATGAGGTGTTGGATGTAATTTGGAATAATTGAAAGAGATGGAAAATTGGAGTAAATGTTTAGGAATGGGTTAAACATGAATATGTCTCTTAGATGTTCGTTGGGTGCATTTCAGGTCTGCTGGGTAGACATTCTTTGGAATTCCAACATTCCAACTCCATTCATATCCATTTGAGGGACATAAGTACACTGGGCAGAAATTCTCTAGAATTCCAATGTTCCAGCTCTACTCATGTCCCTTTAGAGGGACATCAATCCGTTGGGTGGACATACACTGGACATCTACATAAATGTGCAATTTTGACCCTTTAAATGGTAAAATCTCTCTTCAGGGTGTTCATAGAAGTTGTATAAATCGAAGTCCTCTTCGAAAGCGTACTTGAATGACTTTAATCTAATATCCACAGTGAAAGTTATGGGTCTTGTCCCAAAATCATGTATACATAAATTCTGGACTTATCAATGCTTTTCGATAATGCATTTAGGCTAGGATGGAGCTTGAAATGTACCTAGTTTGATGAGGAAATAAGAGATAAAAATAAGTGATATGTTTAGGGTGATGATTGAGGATATAAACATAAGAATGGATTGTTAAATACAAAGCGTTCAAATATAGAATTTTGAGATGTTATAGGAATGAAAATGAGCCTATAGTGGTTAATGTGATTTCATTAAGATGAATGATAAATGGGATATTTTGTGATCTTAGGAAGCTAAAATAACCTTAGTGAATGATTGAATGAAGCGTATTGAGTAAGAATGAATAAGAACTTGAATATTATGTGAACATATAATGCTAGAAAAGAAATGGTGAATGATTAAATTTTGTTATTTGAATGATCAAGTTCTTTGAGGTATGAACCTAAGAGTAAGCTTGACACACACAAATGATGTTGTTAAAAATCAAATGACATGATTAAGGATAAATACCCAAAATAGTCAACGTGAGCATATACATATGTGTACAATTGAATGTTTACGTGATTGTGTAATTAGTAATGTGTTTACAATGTGTATTGCATGAAGTTGATACACTAGATTGAATCTTAGCGCCTAGATGTTTTAGGAACACGAAAGCAAATGCTAATCTGGAGCGTACTACGAGTCAACCTAGAGGGTCTTACTTTAATTGTTTGTTTTGTTCTAAAATTCTGTAATGAATTATTATGTGATGTGAATATGTTGATTTCAGACTTTGAATGTCTGAGGAGTTTGATAAATGTGAAAATATAAGAAGTGCTTCATTGAATGTGAATATTATTGTGAATGGAATAAGTGCTTCTTAACATTATTGTTGAAGGCCAGACATCGATCCAATGAAAAATGTGAATGTGAATGTGAAATTGAACACAAGAGATTGATTGAATATACGTGAATGTGATGCATTTCATTACATGAACGCATGAATAGATAAAGGATGTTGTGACCAGAGTAGTCCCCAAAAAAGAGCTTAAAGCTCAAAAAGTGAAAAATAGCTTAAAGCTCAGAATGTGGTAAGAGTCTCTAGCTCACTATGTATAATAAGCCCTGTATCTACAACAAATAAGGGATAGTTACTAATGATCTTGGTATCTACAATGGATTTGGCATAGTTGCAGGCACTTAGTCATAACAATAATAATGGAAGTGAGTCTCATAAGCACTGCATTTATAATTGATATGTATGTTTTAAACGATTGAAATGAACTGTTTATCTACTCTGAATGTGAAATGTGGAATAAGTGATCAAAGTGTTATATGATGCTATATGATTATTGGTGAAATGTTGTGCATTATATAATGACATAAAGTGTATATGAAACTGAAATAAGAACTGATATGTTATGTGATTTGAGTGAGCCATCGAGGATGGGACACTTACTTAGATTGCAAAACTCACCAAAATTACAACGTTGTCTTTCAAGCTCAAAGGTGATCTCTACTTAGACAAATTGAAATCTAGCCACTGTATTCAAATAAGAGACAGAGGTTGGGATCAGTTCACATCTGCATATTTTTCCATTATATTTTTGTATTAAAGAATGTATTCCACAAATATTGTACCACGTGTATCTAAAAAATTTTGTTTTGTAATGACTTTCCAAATTAGAAAGGTTTGTAAATGAGATTGATCAATGACTGTAATAACAATTATAATTAGTAATGTTATCAATAAAATGGGCCACAAATGATTATTGGTTTTTATGAAATGTGTGTGATGTGTGAAAAATTTGCAATGAGTATGATTGTTTGACTATTTTGGCATGCCATTATATTCTCCAATATCGATAATATGTTTAGAAATATGCCTTACAAGAGTGGGATGCTACACCAAGATAGGTGATTCTAAGTTTTAGACTTTCACATTAAAAACGCTAGATAGCCTTTCAGTAATATGAGTTGTGGTTTTGTTAAATTAGGTGGCTTTTGCCAAAATTGATATATAATCCTAACCATTCTTTGAATATAAATAAGGCTTTCATAAGGATACTTATAGATTCCTCATTAGCCTTAGAAAATAGTAGCAGATCATCAAAAAATTCTAGGTTAAATCTATAATTTTTTCCATACTTTCTATGATATATGAAACTTGTTTCCATACTGTTAAATTACTTGATCAACTATAAAAATAATACACAGTTTTAACCATTGCTTAAAATTTTCAAGGAAACAAAACATCTATAATAGTTGGAGGATGAAATCCCAGGTTATGATGTCATAGGCTTTACAGAAATCAACTTTTAAAACATATTTTTTAAGGCCTTTCTTCCTATTATACCCTTTGATTGAGCAATCTATACATTATCTCTTATATTTTTGCCATTAAGAAAGGTATCTTAATTTTTACTTATCACTGATTTTAGAGTTATCATTAATTTGTTTGCTAATAACTTTGAGATGATCTTATTTAAGAAATTATAGAAAGCAATTATTTTATAATCCCACAATTTTTCTAGATTATTACACATAGGTATTAGACATATAAAGGTTTTTTTATCTTTTTTAGAGTTTTCCCTTTCTCAAAGAATTTAAGAACTATCTTTATGACTGCTTCTCTAAGAATAAGTCAAGTCTTCTAATAAAAGTGTTTATTCAAACCATCAAGTATAGGAGTTTTTGAAGCCCTTATCTCAAACATAGTCCTTTTAATATTAGTTACATTAATAGGCTTATCTAGAAGATTCAGTTTCTTTTTATTAAGTTAATTATTAATGAAAGGCTTAAAGGACTAAATTAAAGAATTATTGATAGTGAAAGAGCCAAGGAATGATTGAAAGTACCTATATGACTGCTCATTTTGATCATCATCATTGAATATAATCATTATATCATGTCTAAAAAGGAAACAAATTCTATCAACATTTTTCCTGATAATGATTGAGTTTAAAAAAATTAGTGTTTTTTTCTCCTTTCTTTAACTAACTTATCCTAGATTTTTGCTTTATAATAGAACTATAACTCTAAGCTGAATTGAAGTAATCATTCAATGATATTTTTTCATTTTCAAAAGGTAGGATCCTTAGGATGCAAAAATAAAGCTCCTTGGATAGGAGATAACTTCTCTAAAGCCTTCTTTAGTAGCTTATCAATGTTTAAGGCTCTTCTAAAATTAAGTTTCTTAACCTCTTCTTTAACTAGCTTTAATTTTTAGATGTATATGTAAATCTTGTAGCCTTTGATTTTAGTTAATATTCCATTCCTTACGGTCTATTTACACCTCTCAACTAAGGAAGTTCTTAAATATGAAGGGACTTCCCCTTTTGTGTTCACTAAGTAAATTCTTGATTAGTGGGAGAATTTTAACAAAAAGGGTCTCTAAAAACCACCTTTCTCTTAAGGAGTTCCATTATCCACTCTTTATTACCCATGGCCCCATTAAGATTTTTTTGAATATGCAATTTAGTGTATTGCTTATTGATCTAAGTGTAAAAAACAATTCGCGTAACGTCGGACTCTCTAAGCTTTTTGTATTGTGCTATGCTTGGAGATACTACTGTATATTAATATATACATGGTTGTAATGAGTTCAAAGATGTATTTGAATCCTTTTGGTACGTATGCCAGTAATATAAAATGTTATATGCCCTTACATGAACTCAAAGTTCATCGGTATGCGAAATCTTGAAGATTTCTGACATATAAGCTTTTAAGTGTGAAAAAAAATGACCATGGTAGTCAAATTAAATGTGTTCTAATTCCTTAGAGGTGATTAGACATGATTTATAGACTTATTGGACACTTAGAAAGCTTAATTGAAAAAGTTGATGTACATAAGGGATTTAAATGTAATTTTCAATTCTTGGAGGACAAACATGTAATTTTATAAAGTTAAAGGGCTTAATTATAATTTTCAAAAGTCCGAGTACCAAAATGAAAATAAAAGTTTTGTTCATTCTCAAATTTTGGGCTTAATTGTAAATTTAGGAAAGTTTGGAGGGTATAATATTAATTTCACATAAGCTAAGGACAAAAGGGTAATTCACTATATTTGGTCGATGAAGAGTCAAATTCTAGACTCTTCTCCTCCTTATGTTCGTGCAACCTATCAAGTCAAGGGGACTTCACGATGATTAATTTTGATGACAAACAAATAATAATAATGTTAGAAATAAATGAACGTTTTGACAAATGTGTTAAGTGTGCAGACTAAGTGCAAAATACAGACGAAGTGAAAAATATAGACGAAGCACAAAACACAGATGAAGTGAAAAACACAGACGAAGCGCAAAACACAGATGAAGTGCAAAACACAGACGAAGGGGAAAACACAGACGAAGTGGAAAACACAGACAAAGCGCAAAACACAGACCAAGCGAAAAACATAGACGAAGCGCAAAACATAGACGAAGCGCAAAACACAAACAAAACGTAAAACACAGACGAAAGGAAAACACAGTCGAAGCGCAAAACATAGACGAAGAGCAAGACACAGACGAAGCGGAAAACACAGATGCAGCAAAAACCACAGACGAAGCGAAAAACATAGACGAAGTGGAAAACGGAGACGAAGAAGCGGAAAACATAGACGAAGTGCAAAACAGAGACAAAGTGAAAACACAAACGATACAAAGAAGAAGTTACACCAGTACGTCGGACAGTTACTTATTTGGAGTTGTTACATAACTCAAGTAAATAACGGTTTTCAAGATTCAAGAAGCGGTTATTGAGGATCAAGAAGCAGTTAGAGACTTAGGCTATAAATACTAGTCTTAGTCGAAGATCTTATAATCTTACAAACCTTAAGACCTTTGAAAAATCATTTGATCTTTGAGATTTCAAGTGCTTACTTAGAAAAGATAAATTATGTATTGCGGTACTAAGAGAGCTAACCCTACTGTAACAAAAGTTCATAATATCTTTCTAGTGAGAGAAAGAAAAGGCTAAGAGCCTGAAGAGGCTACGTTAGTAGAAAGAATACTTTGTGTAAGAGACCTGAAGAGGCTCTGGAAGGGAAGAAAGAATACTTGTAATTGTTTGAAGTATAGTGAAATACTCAGACGAATCTGAGGATTGGACGTAGCTCACAGTTTAGGGTGAACTAGTATAAAAATCACAGCGTCCATCTTCTAAGCTTTTACTTCAGTTTATTTTGTTGTTAAACAATTATATAGAAGTTATTTGCGATTTAACTACGTAACAATTATCATATAAGTTTTGTGATATTCTTTTAACAAGTTAGAGAAGTTCTTAGCAAGATTTCGTATTCATAAAAAGGATACACAATTTAACCCCCCTTCTTGTATATGTAGTTTATTGTACGTAAACTACATACTAACGTGTGATTTACTTCACAACCCCTATTAAACATTAAAATCACTTAGTTTTAATTAAAAAGAAAGGAGAAGAAAGAAGAAAAGAGAAGGAAGAGAGGAAACATTAGGTCATCACCAAATTCCACCATCTTTTTGATTCTTAAACTCAAACCAAGGTGTTCTAAGCTAATTTAGGGTTAAGAAACTCAAATATATCATTGGATTTGAGAAATTCTCAAAGGATTTGAAGATATCACCAAAGGAAAGTACAAGTAAATTTTGTCTCATCTTTCTCTACATTAGGATTTTGAGTTTCGTGTTAAGATATGTTGTTCTCCATACTTGAATATGCTGAAATGTGTCATAGAGAAAATGCCCCCTTTTGGTGAAAGTTGTAAAATTTTGGATATCTTTCAAAATTGATGATTTATGAATTCTATGGTGTTAATTGTGCATGTATAATATGAATTGATGATGAAGAATGAAGAATATGTATGTTGGTTAAGGTTAGGCCAAAATGATGAAGAAGAAGTGGATTAATGTAATGAGTTGTGCAATTGATAAATGTAGCTTAAATGAGGGAATTGGTTTGAATGGAGTAGTGGAATGTGTCATTGAGTGGAAGTGCTATTGTATGACTTGATAGGAGCATAAATTATTATGATAAAGTCTTGAAAATGTGACTTGAAAGTTATGCACATTAGGTGTTTGATAAAATGCCTAAGTAAACTTGGCTTAGGATTTAAGGATTTTGATGGTGGCATTGGAAAGAGGCTTTCATGTTTACTTAGAGTAAACTTGAATGTTGCTAGATTGATGAGTAATGGCGTAATGTGCATGGATAAAGATGTACTTAAGTATGTCTCGAAATGAGCAAGTATTAGGTTAAAGGCATTAAATGCCTTAGAAATTGTAAAAGAGAAGCTAATGTGAATGGTAAGGGAGTAACTATATGAGAAGCTTAATGGTCGAATCCTATAGCTTAAAGGAAATGATATTGTGTTTTATACACTCATATGATGGTGTATAACTATAAAAATAATTTATGTTTAGGTAGTAATTTCATTGTATGTCTTTTTATGTATAAAGGCTTGCGAGCTAAGAATCAAGGAGCTCATACCGGGAATTTTTGAAGACAATGTAGTGCACACCTTCTTTTGAGGTGACTTGGGGAAACAATATTTCTCATATGGGATTAGATCACCCTAAGACCTGTATGATGACTTGTATGTGAATTTTGAACCTAGGTAATGTTTAGTAAAATTGAACTCAAATGGACATTAATACGCTTATGTATTTATTAAATGACATTGTTTTGAACAACTATGCATTTGAAACACCAAAATTGGCTTTTATTTCATTAGATAAAGTTTTGGAAATTTTCATATGCATGTATTCTCTTGGCTTAGAGCCTTGGCACGATTCTATTTTATCGGTTGGACCGATAAATAAAGGCATGGTGCCTTACTTGATTTTAGTATTCAATGTTTGTATATGATTTTTTGATGATTGGTGAGGAAACAATTGGCCAATCATATACTAGGCACAACTGATTTAGCGATGACCCACCCCGCATACCCTTGACATTGGTATATAAAAGTCGAGTCTCCGTATCGACACCTTTCTATAGGAGTTATGGGTGATTCCACACCTAGGGTCTGGACACCGACGAGATCATCACCTAGGGTTATGATGCTCTTGTCGACTGTAGTCCGGACTCACCATGGATGAAGTCGAGCCAACACCGAGGATCGGTGTTTGTGCGCTCTAGTTTTGTCGACTAGTGGTGTCACACATGATTGTTTTGGCTTACCCTGATATTTGTTTTTTTTACGAGATTTGATTTATACATGTGATGTTTTTATGCTTTTGTATACTGGAACTAGAACCTATGTTCACTGGATGAGTGAATTAAAAGGCTAGCCGTATATAGTTCCTAACCAGTATATGTTAAGTCATAGGCTAGGCCTATGTGTTGTATGTTCACCTTATAGGTTATCTATACCGCCTTGGTGTGTATCGAGTTCTGTTCGAGACATATGTTTTTCCTGCTCACATAGTACACAGTGTACTCACCCCCTCCACTTTCTAACCATGCAGGTTATTTTAGTGAGCTTGAAGTTCTAAGTAGATCATGCGGTCTTTTGACAGTTTCGAGACATTATCGCATGTGGGTAGTTTTTGTTTTGTACTTTAGTTGATTAGTGTCTCATGAACTATTTTACCGTTTAATTGTTTTACTGTTTTATTAAAATGATTATGTCGATATGCTTTAAAATTTTGTAAATTAACTTTTGATTGTATTATAGTTTGTAAATAACTTTATGTCTAAACTATTTGTATTGTCATTGAGATTGATATTCAGTTAGCCTTGCATAGCTGGGTTAAGGGTACCGTGAGTATACTTAGCTCAAGTATGCGGTGGTTGTCATATGCCCGATGTGGTTCCGGGTCGTGGCAATTAAATTGGTATCAGAACCTAGTTTTATATTCTCATAAGTGTTATTTTCGTTTTCAAAAAGTTCACGAGCCTTAGAAGTCGAGTACGGGTGTCGAAAGTCTTTGGTTGAGAAGTTAAGTCTCAGATCGATAAGTTGACGTTCTTAATAGTCAGATGATTTCGACCTCGATCAGTGTACTTATCAACATTCCTTAGTATGATTGGGGACACTGGATAAGCTAGGCTTAGTCCGATTTATTAAACAACATCTTTTTCTTTGATTTTATAGTGATAACATGGTTGGGTGAGGAAGGGGAAGATGTTGTAAGGTTAAACCGTTGCTATTCGAGCTAGAGGAATACAACACTAAAGTAGTCAAAAAAACTAGCGGTTACTGACGTGTAATATTATGGGGTGTTATGTGTGCTCTTGGTAGAGATGTTAGAATTTTGATTGACATTGGCGTACAAAGGCCCTTTGTGAGTGTAACCTTCACTGAGGACATTAGTCATCCCCTTGATCCGTTAGATCCTCCGCTTATGATAGTCATTTCTCTAAGAGAGCAAGTGGCTTGTGATGAAGCATATACGGTTTGTGAGTTAAAGGTCGGTGATGTATTAGAGGCAAATCTTATTCCCTTCGATCTCCAGGATTTTAAGGTGATATTAGGGATTGACTGGTTAGAGAAGTGTCATGCCAAGGTTGATTGTTTTAAGAAAGAGTTGGAGCTTGACCCTCAGGGTGGTGGAGTCCCGATTAAATTTACTAGCTATCGAAGAATATTCCCGAGTTGTTTGATATTGCTGGTCAAGGCTAAGAAATTGATTCATCGGGAGGCCCGAGCATACTATTAGACACCAGTACCCCCATTTATTTGTGTCCTCGACTTAGGAGTTTCAAGGAGGAAACTCTTTTGAGGGGGGAGAATTTGTAACATCGGACTCTCTAAGCTTTTTGTATTGTGCTATGTTTGGAGATACTACTATATATTAATATATACATGGTTGTAATGAGTT
>JAOSBO010000008.1:38055709-38072475 GCA_027563915.1 Erythroxylum rotundifolium | reverse complement strand
AGATGTATTTAAATCCTGTGGTACGTATGCCAGTGATATAAAATGTTATATGCCCTTACATGAACTTAGAGTTCATCAGTATGCAGAATCTTGGAGATTTCTGACATATAAGCTTTTAAGAAGAAAAATGAGTCCATTGGATGGATATGACGATGGTAGTCGAATTAAATGTGTTCTAATGCCTTAGAGGTAATTAGACATGATTTATAGACTTATCGGACACTTAGAATGCTTAATTGGAAAAGTTGATGTACATAAGGGACTTAAATGTAATTTCAATTCTTGGAGGACCAATAAGTAATTTTTAAAGTTAAGGGGCTTAATTATAATTTTCAAAAGTTCGAGTACCAAAATGAAAATAAAAGTTTTGTTCATTCTCAAATTTTGGGCTTAATTATAAATTTAGGAAAGTTTGGAGGGTATAATGGATAATTTCTATTTTGTACTTTAGTTGATTAGTGGCTCATGAACTGTTTTACTATTTAACTATTTTATTGTTTTATTAAAATGATTATGTCGATATGCTTTAAAATTTTGTAAATTAACTTTTGATTGTCTTATGGTTTGTAAATAACTTTATGTCTGAACATCATTGAGATTGATATTCAGTTAGCCTTGCATAGTTGGGTTAAGGGTACCGTGAGTATCCTTAGCTCGGGTATGCAGCGGTTGTCATGTGCCCGATGTGTTTCCGGGTCGAGACAATTCGAGCTTTAGATCTACAACTTCGAATCTTTCAACATATTCCTTTAAGTCACCTAAGTAGTTTCTAAAACAAGCATTACCTTCAATGTCTAACATGAATAAGATGTTGTTAAAATCCCAAATTATGATCCAAAGTGTAATAGCATTATTATAAATTAAGATTAGGTTGTTCTATAAGTTTTTCCTTTAGAAAGAGTTTTTGGATCCATAAAGAAAGGTAGTATTTATCATTTTTTTTTCTTGTAGGAAGAGAACAGTAACACGAATTAACTAATCACTTTATTAAGAAAGATTCACCCTCACCTTGCAACTTTCATACCATAAAATGATCCTCCCAAAATGATGATGTTGATGATTGGATACAAAACCCAATTATTTCTCAATATATCTAGTTGCGTTATATTCTAAAGGCTAATTTTGGTTTCTATTAATCTTTTGATGGATAGGTTAATTCCCTTGACAAAGTTCTTAAAAAACAGTCCTTTTTGGGGGTAATTAACGCCTTTGACATTCCAAGAAATAATTGGCATGCTAAAGGGAAGAGATTTTAAGTTCCCTAGAGCCTCTTTTCTTACATGCTTTCTTTCAAAAACTCTTAAACCTATCATCATTTAGTTTAGGATTGGGAGAAGAGAAGTCCTCAACTTAAACCTTTACTATTTAGCTATCTTACTTAAGAACCTCTTAAAGATCATATATTTCTATATTATCATCAACAAATTTCATAATAGGTGGACTTTCTACTAGCTCAGTAGCAATTTCTTTCTCCTTAGAGTTTTTATTCTCTAAATAGGCCCGTAAGTCATTTCCTGCCAGAACTATTAGAGATCAATCATCTTTAACCCCATTTTCCTTTTGAATAAAAGTGTTATCCCCTATCACCATCTCTGGAAAATTATTGAGTCTTTTCCTTTTTGTCTTTAATTCCTATTAATTCGTTACACCTTTAAAGAATCTCCTTCCAGTTTGTTTCCAAGGCATGCCTTACTACTTCAAAGTGGTCTCTACTCATAAGTCGCCATATTCATATCCTCTTAAAAGTGTATCATTCTTCCCTAGTCTCATAAGTGGAATAGTATTATGAAGTTCTTTATATATGGCTACACTCACACACACTCTTACACAACATATACTTCTTCTTTTAATTGTAGTTTCATCCATACACAAAGGTCTCCCAATGAAACTGACCAACATGTGTAAATCGTTAATAGAGTAGTATTCTAGAGAAAAATGATGCACATTGATCAATAGGGGACATTTTTAATCTTTATTTTATCTATATTGATAATTTCTTTCTATACTTTCAAGAAAATGGGAGCATCAACAATATGTCAGGATTCTTCCTTTAGAACCATTTTAGCTTCAAATTTAATGGAGAATTTGAATAAGAAATTATTATATTCTGAAAGCAAGACTTCTGACAGGCTTTGGATCTCCGTTATATGAATGTCTATGATTGAATAATTGTATAAGGAGAATGTTTATTAATGAAGAATCTAACCACAGTGAAGTTCTAATGTTTTGCACCTTCTTTCAACATTTTTACATTTGACTGCTACAAGGTTCTATCCCCTTCCTACATTATGATAGAATTCCAAAGTGGAATCTAGACCATCCCTAACAACTTACTTCTAGGATAGTTAAGGGTTAGGGTTTAGTTCCACAATTTCCTTCCCTAACTTTACCAAGTTCAATGTTGGGATAAAGGCAATAAGGTCTTAGATGTCAAAGATAAAGGTGAAAATGACATTTTATTAAGGATGTTTGATTTCAGGGAATTGGAACATATAATAGGAAGAAGGCAAGCCTTAAAAGAAAGTTCTTAAAAGAGTAAAAAGTGATAGGTAGGATATAGAAAAGAGCATAAAAAGATAAAGATGCCCTTAATTTTAACGCTAGGAAGAATTTAGTGGGTTTATAGGAATGAAGGAGGACCACAAGCAGTGGGGAAAAATGTAGGGTAAGGTAAAGGGGAATTACATAGTGAAAAGTGTTAGGTCTTGATCATGCATCACATGCATCAAATATCATAATACGCAGTGGAAAATGAAACGAAACTCAGAAAATACAGAATCAAATATATGTCATTAGATGTCGTAAAACAAAATATGAACTTAAATTATATACCTTACAATCTCCTTCGTTCTTCGTTGTCTTCACCTCTTTGGATATTTGTAAACCACAACGACCAAAGGAGGATGTCTCTAATGATATCTACATGAAGAGTAAAGCTTGAAACCTCTTAAGAAGAATGGCTAGAACACACACAAATTGTTAGCCTTATGGTGTGTTCTTTAAGAGAGCATTTTAGAAGATGGTGAACAATTCACAAAAATATCCTTTTTTCTTACAAATTTTGCACAAAAAAGGAGTGTCTTTGACACCCTTTGGCCTCCCTGTAACATCTAACATCAATGGAGAGTTAGTAAGAAGCAATTGACTTTTAATCCCACTTAATTTAGCATGAAAACATTCACCCCTTCTTTAAAGGGTAATCTCGTCAACTTGCTTATTAAAGGGAAAGTTTGTCATTATGCTTATTAAAGGGTAATTTTTTCATCTTATCTAATAAAAAAGATTCACATGTGTCATATGATTCATAATCAAATGACCTTAAACTACCACACTTTTCTAGCTTAGTCATACATCTCTCATATCTTGGATCCCCATCCCAAACCATTTTACTCATTCTTTGCATCTCCAACACGTGTGACCCATTAAGTTCCCGATTATGTTGGCCACTTGAATGAAATCTTAATTCAAGCAAGTCATGAATAGTATCTCGTAACACATCATAACCCCAATGACTAAAAAGTTAGTGGATTGACTGCTTGTATAAACAATGTTACTATTCAATTCGTCCTTTCTCCATTTTATACCCTACTTTGGTTACAGTCAAAGTGTCAACTCCTACTAGACTGACTACATCACATCTAGCCTAAGTGATGTTAGTACTTATCTCCAAGGCTCATTACTTAAATTGGATATTTCACTGAAGACTATCTTTATGATATTTCCACTCTAGCCAAAGATTTCCAAGTAATAACCTCGACGAGAGCTCATGGGTATCATCTCCTCTTATCAAGGGTGCTAAACCATTTATTGGCTACTCAATTACCTTTGAATACCTCAAGTTGTACCCAATCACCACCTTATGAGCAACCTCTAAGTGGCAATGAGGAATAATGTCAAAGTACAGGATCAATATCTAAGATATCCTTAAACACCTCAAGTCTAATGATATTTGCACCATTACTATAACGACACTATCATTGACACTAGAATAGATTATCCATCTGATTGTCTTATGGCTGGTCATCCAATGTACTTACTAGTCTTAGCAAACATCAATATGTTAACTCTAAACAACTCATGCTTATAGCTTATGAGATCCACTACTTGATCTAATCAAGGAATATAACATATACTAGTCTATCTGAATTAATAATGTCCCGTTTCATTAATTATATAACTAAGGAATAATTTAGACACTTACATAATTGCACATGATATAAATCTCATTATCATGATCTCATCATGATTTCCTTTATGTTATATAATCTATAAAGAACTTCATTAATTCGATTTAAGATCACCGTTAATTCAAAAGAACATGAACATCAAGTTAACAAAAATGTCTTTTTACTAATCATAAAGATTTGTAAGATAAGTGCTAAAGGTGATTTCCTTTAGAGGACTTCTCTAACAACCTCCCAATTGCACTAAAGCTAATCGCCTTTGTATCTAATACCATAGGAAAGTACATAAGAATCATATCTCCATTTGGGAATTAGCTTTGTTAAAAGATCAGTAATATTCTGATCAGTAGGTACTTTCTCTATCTTGACATCATTTCTACTAATAATTTCTCTAATTGAATGGTATCACTTAAGTACATGTTTAGATTTCTACATGTTTGGATTTCTACATGTTTGGATTTCTTATGAGACCTTGGTTCCTTTGCTTACACTATAGCATCATTCTTGTCATAATACAATTGTACTGGGCAATAATACTAGGAACCACTCTAAGTTCCACGATAAACTTCTTGATCCAATTTGCTGAAATGACAATGTACTCTGATTCGGTTGTCAAATCTATCTTTATAGATTCTTATCCCCAAAATATAAGTTGCTTCTCCTAAGTTTTTCATAGAGAAATTCTTGGATAACCAAATCTTGACTGATTGTAAAGATGAGACATCATTTCGTATTAGTAGTATGTCATCTACATACAACATAAGGAATACAATTGAACTCCCACTAAACTTCTTATACTCACAAGGTTCACCTGAATTTTATTAGAAACCAAACTCTTTTATTGCCTCATAAAATCGGATATTCCAACTCCTAGATGCTTGCTTCAATCTGTAAATGAATTTTTGAAGCTTGCATACCTTTTCGTAATCAATGGATATGAAATTACCGGGTTGTGTCATTTACACATCCTTAGTTAGGTTTCCGTTAAACAAAGTTGTTTCACATTCATTTGTCATAATCATAATGGGCAGTAATGGCCAACAGTATCGTAATGAATTTAAGAAAGGTTACTGGGCTAAATGTTTTGTTATAGCTAACTCCTTGTCTTTGGTGATAACCTTCAGCTACAAGCCTAGCTTTATAGATAACTATATTACCCCTATCTCAGTTTTCTTCATAGAACCCCATTTGCACTTATAGTTTTATCCCTTCAGGTAGGTTAACCAAAGTCCATTCTTGGTTTTCTTACATGGAATCCATTTCAAATTTCATGGCTTAAAGTTATTTGTCAAATTTTGTACTCTTTAGAACTTCTTCATAGGTAGTAGGCCCATTGCTTTCTGTGAGTAATAAATATGTTCACTTATAAGAAATCCATATCTCTCTAGAACATGACGTATACTACTTGAACTGTGAACTTCTTGTGTGATAAAAGGTTGAACTATTATTTCATCATTATGAACAATAGTCTTGGGTTCAAGCAGCTGATTGCATCTTTTTAAGCATTTTGAACTTCGACAAGTTCAAATTTTTCTCCCACTATCTTTTTTAGAAGAAACTCTTTCTTTAAAAAGACAGTATGCTTTAAAACAAATACATTTTGTTCCAAAACATTGTAAAAATGATATCTTATTTTTTCTTTAGGACATCCTACAAATAGAAACTTGTCATATTAAGCTTCTAACTTATCTGACTGAATCTGCTTCACATAAGCTGGATAACCCTAAACTTTCATATGAGAAAGATAGGTTTCTTGTTAATCCATGTCTCATATAGAGTAACATCATCTAACTTTGAAGGGCCTCTATTTAACACAAAAGTACTAGTCTCAACTGCATATCCCTTAAAGGGTAACTTTGTTATCTTTCATAATAAGCAAAATTCACATGTGCACATAATTCATAATCAAATGACCCTAAACTACCACACTTGTTTAGTTTAGTCATACATCTCTTACTTATATGGCCAAAGCGACAATGTCATAAGTACAATGATTTCATATTATTTGGCTTTTGTCTTTTATTGTAATTGATTTTTAAAACTGGATTGGACATATCTAATATGTATATTCCATTGCATAATGTACCCATAGAATAAAGCATTTCATTCAAACTAATAAAAAAACCATTGTTACTAAAATTTAAATGGAAACTAGCTTTATTAAGATTAGAAACTAAAATAATATTCTTATTCAATATAGGTACACAAAAACAATCATCCAATTCTATTAAAAGCCTACTAGGGAGTGTCAATACATAAGTTCCTACGGCTAATGCAGCAACTCTTGCTCCATTTCCCATACGCAGGTCCGACTCTCCTTTGTTGAGTTGTTTACTGTTTCTGAGGTCCTGCATAGTAGTTCATATAAGTGAGTCACAATCGGTATCCAATACCATATGTTATTATTCAAAACAATATTAATATCAATAACAAAAATAACTATAGTAGATGGGGTATCTGATGCCTTATTCTACTTCAATGACTCTATATAGGCCTTACAGTTCCTCTTCCAATGACCATCCTTACCATAATGGAAGCATGTTCCCTTAGGGGCAATCTCCTTAGCTTTCTTTTTGACCATACCTCACTTAGGCCTTATAGACTTCTCCTTCTTTTGGTTCTTCCTCAAACAAAAGAGTCCACCAACATCACAACCTTATTGTCCTTCCTAACATATGGCTCAATTCTTTTGATCAAGTTGATCAATTCAGGAATCATGGTGGATATCTGGTTCATTATATAGTTAAGCACAAATTGTGAATGACTATCAGTTAAACCAGTTAGAATTAAGTATATACTTAATTCATGATCCGTCAGAAAACCCAAGGAGGCCAACCTCTCAATATAGCCATTCATCTTCAATGCGTATTGCACTAGAGATTCCCCCTTAACCATCTTGGAGCGAAAGAGCAACTTCGAGGTCTCGAACCTTTTGAACCTAGCTTTCTCACCAAACAACTCCCTCAGAAGATAAACTATGGTATGAGCATCCATAACCTCATACAGCTTTTGCAATTCCAGTGACATAATGGCCAACATTATAAAGCTATCCATCTAACCATCATCGAGATGCTTTCTATATGCCTTCTGATACTATCAGAAGCATCAGTAGCATGGGGATCAGGAACTGGTTTGTCTAAGACTTATCCTAATTTTCTTTCACTTGAGAACTATTTTCAGGTTCCTAAGCTAATCTAGGAAGCTGGGTCCAGTCAACTTATTGGCTTCCATAAGTGAGCTTAGGTTCACACTAATGATCATGGTGCCAATTCGTGCAACCTAATGTTAAAGAGAGAAATGGTGTTAGACTGTACATAAATGCATGTCTATCAGGACTTTAATAACATACAATATGGCTCCCACTATTTTCTTACGGATCCATAACCCTTAATACAAATGAGAATTCGAATTGAAGTTCTGTTAGATGGTCGATATCTAATATCTCTAGGAATGACCTTGCGTTTTCCCAACAAACCACCTTAGGTTAATCAATAGCTATCGATCATAGCAATTGCATTTATAATGCAACTATCAAATCTAGTGGTATCAACTATTGATGTGTGCACACATATTAGGCTATCAACTCTTCATCCATGTACATCATATGTACGCTACTCAACTTTGCCTCTGTCTATGTTGACCTTGGGTTTGCCCAAGAAATCAACGCTTCTAGTTAAAATCAACCCATTAATTTAGAAATCATATTTCCTTGGATTGAACATATTTGTGTAGTGCAGGCTTGGTGTTGCCTACTTTAAAAGAACTATGGTTCTCACCATATAAACGGAAGGTGCTAGTTTTATTATTCTAAGTGTGGTATTTCTACTTAGGTCTCACTAACTAGAAGGTCTTGTATATATCACACACACACACACACATATATATACACATATATAGTTAATATAACTAGATGGCTTAATATGGACACCCCAATCATATTGGGCTGAAGTCCATGATCATCCATCATGCAAGCTTACACATGCTCCTAACATGCCTCCTCTAATGCACAATATTAAACACTTCAAATTTGGTTGTGACATGTTATGGATCCTACATATTTGGAAGTAGATTCAACTTTTGAATCGAATTTCTTCCTAAAGTGTTATCTTAGCTACATTTAATCGTGTATGTCATTTCAATTAGAATTTAATATTAATCAAATTAAATTAAAATATTAATTCCATAAATTAATTCAAAATTAATTCACCTTAAAATTGATTATTTGATGTCAAAATTAAATATTTTAATTTTTTCACATGCCAATTTCTAGTCTTATTAGAAAATAATGCTCTACTTAAATTAATCCAAAATTAATTCCAAAATATCCTAAAATTTCCAAAAAAAATAAAATCATCATTCCATGCATCTCCAGGTCGTTTTAAGTTCATCAAAACAATTTTGGAATCACCAAAAAATTATCAAGATAACCGAAACACCTTTGAGATGCTAGAAATGACAAATTTGACATCTAAACTTTGTTCCGGAAATCTTAATTTGAGAAAAATCATTTTGGCATGCTTCATTCATCAAAATACACATTTTTATCAGATAAAAATATTTTTAAGGTTCTATAATCGAAACATACACACACAAAATTATCAAACAAAATAGTTCTATCAATTTCAACAAAACCAACCAGACCTGTTTACTATTTGAAAATTTAATTTAATTTAATTAAATTAATTATGTAAAAATTAAAGAGGATTAAAAACATTATAAATATGTTTACGTAAAATTTTCAGAATCAAATTCCATGATAAACAAGTGAAACCTCATCAATTTAGCCAACCAATAACATATGTTCAACAAAAAACATATTTCCAGCATATTGTTAGAAATTCGACAATAAATATTTCAGTCACATTGAAATAAATTTTCAATAACTAAAACCATATAATAACATCTCATGAGAATATAAGTGAAAGAAAATAATTAAAAAAATTCATAATTTAATTTCAAATTTTCAAAGAACAGACCCACAGCTGTCACAACCATGCAATCCTATCGCACATGTAATAGAAACTGCATCTAATAGGCACAAGATCTCTCTAATACCACAATTGGGTTTCGATCATGTATCACATCCATCAACTATCAGAATATGCAGTGGAAAATAAAATGAAACCCAAAAAATATAGTATCAAAATGTGCCATTAGATGTCGTAAAACAATATATGAACTTAAGATATGTACCTTACAATCTCCTTCGTTCTTCATTGTCTTCACCTCTTCGGGTTATCGTAAATCACAAAAGCAAAAGTAGGAGATCTCTAATGATATCCATATGAAGAGCGAAGCCTGAAACCTCTGGCTAGAATACACACAAATTGCTAACTTTGTGGTGTGTTCTTTAAGAGAGTATTTTAGGAGATAGTGAACAATTCACAAAAGACCCTTTTTTTCTTACAACTTTTACACAAACATGGAGTGTCTTTGATGCCCTTTCTCCTCCCTCTAACCCCCAACATCAATGGAGAGTTAGCGGCATTTAAGTGGTTTTTAATCCCACTTAATTTATCATGAAAACATTGACCCCTTCTTTAAAGGGTAACTTCGTCATCTTGCTTATTAAAGGCTAATTATGTCATCTTGTTTATTAAAGGGTAATTTTTTCTTCTTACATAATAACCAAGATTTATATGTTTCACATGATTCACAATCAAATGAACCTAAACTACCACACTTTTGTAGCTTAGTCATGCATCTCTCACATCTTAAATCCCTATCCAAAACCATTTTACTCATTCTTCGTATCTCCAATGTTTGTGACCTATTATGTTCTTGATTATGTTGATCACTTGAATTAACACTTGATTCAAGCAAATCATGAGCAATATCTAGCAACATATCATGACCCAAATTGACCAAAAAAGTCAATGGTTTGACTACAAACCCTTCCATAGACAATGTTCTCATGCAACTCGTCCTTTCACCTTTCTACACCACACTTAGTTCAAGGTATGGTTAAAGTGTCAACTCCTACTAGATTGAATACATCACATATAGCCTAAGTGATGTTATTTCTTGTCCCCTAGGCACATTAATTAATTGGATATGTCATTGAAGACTATCTTCATGACATTTCCAGTTCAGCCAGAGATTCCCAAGTAATAACCCCTATAAGAGGCCGTAGGTATCATCTCCTCCTATCAGAAGTTGTGAATCCTTTATTGGCTACTTAATTGCCTTTGAATACCTCAAGATGTACCCAATCATCACCCTATGAACAACCTCTAGGAGGTAACAAGGAATGGAGTCAAAGTATAGGATCAGTATCCAAGATATCCTTGAGCACCTTAAGTCTGAGGATATTTGCACCATTGCTATGATGAGACTATCACTAATACTAGAATAGATTATTGATATGATTGTCTCATGGCAGGTAATCCAATGTACTTAATACGCTTACTAAGCATTTATATGTTAACTCTAAATAACTTATGCTTACAACTTACAAGATCCACTGCCTGGTTTAATAAAGGAGTGTAACATGTGCTAGTCTATTTAGATTAATAATTTCACATCTTATTAATCCAATAACTAAGGATAATTTAGACACTAACATAATTACACATAATATGAATCTCGTTATCATGATCTCATCATGATTTCCTTTATGTTATATAATGTATCAAGGACTTCATTAATTCGATTTAAGATCACTATCAATTCATAAAGAATATGAACATAAATTAATGAATATGCCTTTTTATTAATCATAAAGATTTTTACAATAAGTGCTAAAGGTGATTGCCTTTAGAGCACTTCTCTAACACAAGGTAACTAGGAAAAGGATATTCTTAGGCTAAAAGAGAGGGGAGAAATTCCTATAGGACACTAAGAACATAGGGGAAAGAAAAACTGGTATGGTATAGATAAAATTTTGGAGAGAGAGAAAAACAAGGATATGAAGGAGAATGGAAGGATGGAAGAAATTATGGGTGGATAGGGAGAGGGATTAGTTATAAGAACAACAACAAAAATGATGAAATATAAAGGGGAAAGCTAGAGGAAGAATAAGGGGATTAGTAGTAAAGAACCTGATGAACAAGTTAACAGACTTCCTCTCATCTTAAAAGCTCCTAATTTTCTATCTTTACTCTGTATTCCCTATGGAAAGTAAAAAATAGAGGCAACCTTCTTAAGTAAATCCATACATCATTTAAGGAACACCTATATATGTAGAAAGCACTATATTTAGGTTATTTTTCGAAGAATTACACTCACTTGACTTCATGGAGTAAGAAGAAGAGAATTAGTGCAAGAAGAAGACAATAAAAGTTCTTCAAAATAACGTTTTTTGGACTAGAAGAAAATCTAGAAAATTTAGTCCAAAAGAAGAAAACAAAGAAGCAGCCAACGGAAAGACCGAATGCATAATAACATAATAGAAAGAAATTAAAGCAGTAAAACACAACAACCATAAGATCACGTGACATGATTTATAAGAAAAGAACACGGCCAACTATCCATTTATCTATAAAAACCTAGCTGCCATATGTTTTGGAACACAGCTTGGGAATAAACACAAGATAAAAGTGTGTGTCCGCTGGGGGGGAGAGTGGAGGCTCAGCTGAAGCAAAGAATGGGTGAGGGCTGAGAAAAATGGCTGAAACAGCATATGCATAATGTTACACCTGTCCATTTGTCCTATCTGAAGCTAGTTGTCCATTTAAATCATATGAAAAACCTAGCTTTTGGAAGAACCAAATGTGTGATGGCTACAGAAACATGAACATAAGGCATATGCAACATATTACAAAATGAGACACCTCATGCATCCATTTAAATGCTTCTTGTCTCTTCCATTTAACCGAGCATTTAAGGTATAAAGAATATATGGATGTGGGATAGAAAGGAGGGCTGCTGATGAGTAAAAAGCTGAGAGTGAATAAAGGGTAGCAGCTCCTTTATTTTTGTCTCTTTCGGTTTGGAAGCTAATGGTGCAGTTGGAATACCTATTTTCACTTCGGTTAAGCCTAATCTCCCACAATTTTTAAGCTAGTTTTTATCATAATAAAGGGAGGTGTCGACTGGGAGGAGTGTAAAGAACCAAGATTTAAAGAAATATACCAGCTTATATATTTTATCCTCTTCGGTTTTGGGAAATTGAGACGGCTAGGATAGAGTTTTGTGAGCTGATTTATGTTGTCCTATTTGATTTCCAAGATGGTGGGAGGGCTGGAGCAAAAGATGAAGGGGCTAAAAGTCCCGACACCGGTTTGAAGGTGACATTGACGCCGACAACCAAGGATAAGTGTATTTCTTTGTTTTTGTTGTTTCTTTCTCTCATTAGGAATTGGTTATGTTATTTTGTGTTGATTAAATTGTGTATTATGAAAAGATGATTTTAATGCGTTTATTAAATTGTTTATTTGCAAACCCATTGCTTAAATTTCGATGTAATCCATAACTGTTATGTTGAAATTCATATATAATGACTAATTATTCGTAGTCATTAGGGATAACATAACATAGGTTAAGTGACGCATTGTATGTTGTTGTTGCCTTGGTTAATCAGTTTTCCTAATTCATAATGCTACTACCTAATTAAATCTAGAGATCATATCCTAGGTTATTTGGTGGTTAGGTTTAATTAATGATTGTATTTTAATTAAACAAAACCTAAAGGAAAACTCAGGTTAATTATTAACCCACGATTAATAGTTACCATGAGAAGTTTAAGAACAACAAATTAAGGAAATATGTTTAGGTGTAGGCTGAGAATGAACCAATGAACAGGGTCCCTGCCAAATTCTCCATTTTTATTTTTTTCACATATTTTTTAATTTATTTTTATTAGTCTAGTTTCATTTATTTTCTCAATCTAAACCCCCCCCTAACCTAAACAACGATTTTCATTTCAATAACTTTACACACACTCTCTGTGGGATCAACCTAGACTCACCACTGCTATAATAGTAGATCTAGTTATTTTATTTTGATTGGCGTTACGACATGTGGTTAGACTAACATCTAGCCTCCTTCCATTCCATGTTTCTTCGTGTGTCATGTTTTAAACTACTAAAGTTAGAATTCTATTCAGAATTTAGATGCTTCAGTTAATAGCTTTTGGCAGGAAAGTTTTAGAAGTTCAATTTCTATAATAGACTCCTCTCCAAGTTCATAATTGTGCAATTCTTCCTTTCACATATGTCATTTTATTGTGCGTGTAAGATGTGGTCAATTTTCGTTTGATGTGTTGCTTGTTAAAAAAATTCACAAATTCATGTGATTAGACTCCTCTTTACTATTTATCTACATCACTTAAATTTTATCTCTAACTTCTTTCTCAGCCATTATTTTATAGCTTTTCAAAGATGTACAGATTCTGGTTTTTCCTATAAAATGTAGACCCAATTTTTTCCTTTAATCTATCATTAAAAGTGATAAGTTATCATTTACCTCCATTGGAATTTTTAATAATTAGCCCACAGATATTAAAGTATGTAATCTTTAACAACCTCCTTTCTCCTTGAGTTTTCCTTTTTGAGAATAGCTCCCTATGCTATTTACTGATAACACATTCTTAAAATAACTTTGAGGTATTAGAGAAGTGTGAAAGACCAGTAACCTTGCCCTTCTATTAAAGTGTTCGTAAATATCTAAAATGAAGGTAACCATAACAAAAGTGCCATAGCTAAACTTTATTAGCCAATTTTGGTATAAAATAGACTAATCAATGTTATTGAGATGTAAAGAAAATATTATGTTTAATATCATCTGAACTTAAGCAATCAGACCCAATTTATCATCTTAACTTTGGTACAATCCACCTTTAATGATATTCTCATAGCCCTTCTCTTGAAACAAACCAATACTTAACATATTAGTCTTTGAATATAGTATAAAAAGAATATTTTTATGGTTTGAGTAATGTTACCTTTATTTTGAATAAGTAATTATCCTTTTCCCATCGCTAAAACCTTAAAGTTGTTTTTAAATTTACCCTGTCTCTGAATTATTCATTTAGAATGGAAAATATTTACTTATTTCCACTTATATGGGTTTTTTCAGTACTTAGGTATTGAAAATTTTTACTCAATTCCAATCCTATTACCCATTAATCTTTTAGAAGATTTTAAGTGAGATCCAATATAGATCCGACTTTTTATTCATTTGTAGAATCTAGGTAGTTTGTTCATTTTAATAAAAACCATTAGTAAAGATAGTTCTTCCTCCTTTTCTATAAAATTCAACTTTTCTACATTGTTTTTAAACTACATGTTACAACATTGAAAAATGTAATGTACATACATGTGGAATTGATAATATTACAAATTAGATGTATCTTCTACCTATATTGGGGAGTGCGTGCTTTGTTTATCTAGCTAATGAATCCAAATGCATTCAATGAGTATAAGATAAGTTCCAACTGATAGAGCTGAAAGCTTTAAGGAGATTGATTGTAATTGCAAAGCTTCTAAAAGAGTTTTTCCTGTTATAATTCTTAGATAATTTTGAACTAATAACATATTATCCCAATTTTGTCTCCCTTGAATGAATGATTTTTGACCTCGATTGATTATAAATTTTAGCCTTTACTTAAGTTTGGTTGTAAGGAGTTTGGCAATGATTTTGTATATTGTGTTACAACAAGAAATATGTTAATAATCCTTCAATGAAACTGGCTTGGAATTCTTTGATAAGAGGTTGATATAAGTTTTATTAAGCTCATTTAACATTTTGACGTTGATGAAGAAGAATTCCAATATAGTCTCGGTGACTTGTATCTTGAATAGGTTTCAAAACATCGTAAAAAATTAATATTTAATCTATCATGATTTGGGGCCTTATTTAGATTAATTCAAAGATAGCTTTCTCAATATTAGATATATTGAATGGTTTTAGGAGTTAATCGAATTTATCTTTTATAATCAATTTAGAAATTAATGATTCTAAAACTTGTACAAAAGAGCAATTGTTGGTATGTTTGCCAAGACCTTTGAAAATATCTATGGGTATTCACTAATATCTCATTTTGTTTCAAGTCACTTAGCCATCCTCTTTTAGTAGTGAAGCAATCCTACTAGTCTTTATTCTTGAGAACGGAATTGTAAAAGTAGATATTATTTATGTGTCTACTTTGAGCTACTGCACTTTAAAATTTTGCTTAAAAAAGTAACTATTCACCTCTAATTTAATAGAGATCCTCTCATTAGTTTCTTTTTAGATATACCTTAGAGACTCGTAAAGTTCACTTTGATTTTGGAGGGATGTAAGTTTAGTATATTAGACATCTAGTTTGGTTTTTTAGCCAATGCCTCCTTATAACCCTCTTTACCAGTTAAGTAATTGTCAAATTGAAAAGCTTTGCTATGGTGCTTGTTCACTAAATCATGAATTTCAATGGGCGAATGGTCTATAGTTAGATTACCATTAAAAATTTTCTTGTTTTTAGGGAATTGGATAACCATAGATCATTAACAAGAGCATTATCTAATTTTTTTCCTAATAAACCAACTCTTACTTTTTTACACCCCATATAAAAAATTTCTCTCCAAATCATAAATTTTGTAACCTGCAACTAGCTAGTGTAAATTTTGAGATCATCACTATGGTTCCTTAAGTTAGTATTTCGTTCTAGTACAGAAAGGAAAAAACTTTGTTGTTGAAATCTTTTAGCATCATTCAAGGGGCATCGATATGTTTATGAATATCTCTTAAATTATTCCAAAGTGAGATCCATTGGAAGACCACATTAGCTACATAAACAAAAATCACAGATACAAGACGTTTTTCCTATAACAGTCTCACTATCAAATGTATTAATTGGTCATATGTCTGTTTGATTCACCTTAATCATATTAGGATCATAATTAATAAGTATTCTATCACTAAATGGAATTGATGGTCGATGATAACTAACCATTGTGTCCACAAAAATCCTAAACTTCTTCCATATTGATCAACCTTGAGTTTGGTTTCCAAAATACCTATTAGCATATGTTTTATTAATGGTTACAAAAAAAAATCTCAAACTTCGGCTAATTTTGTAATTATGGCCCAAACTTTAAAAAATGTCAATAAAATACCTAAACCTTTAAATTTTTTCAATTTTATCCCAAAATTAGTTCTTTGTTATCTTGCTGACATGGCAATGTCATGTGTCTAAAAATTCTAATTAATGAAACTCGTCAACTTTAATTAGCAGAAGTAACATAAATTAATGAAATGATGTCATTTTACGATATGACTAAAATGATGTCATTTCAGCAAAATTAAATCATATATTCCACAATCGTTGTTTAATACCTCTTGTAATGTTCAAAAGTATCGAGAACATTGAATCGTGAGAAGAATTATGAGACTGTAATTTGTATTAGGGATGTCAAAATTGGTCGGACCGGGACCATGCTCAACAGGTTTAGCCAGTCAAATCGGCCCACAGGCTAGCTGGTGTGGCCCTGTGAAGCACTGGCCACAGGCCCGCCCACCAACCAAACATATTTTAATAAAATTTTAATTATTTATTAAAATAATTAATAAATAATTTAAGTAAATGAAAATTTTGTAATTAATGTAATTCATAATTTTAACAATAACTATTAACTTATTAACTTTTCATATAAATTTCTAATT
>JAOSBO010000008.1:38035114-38046157 GCA_027563915.1 Erythroxylum rotundifolium | reverse complement strand
CTTATCCAAGAATGCTCGAGCCATGGCATGCCATGTTGTTATTGAACCCGGTGGTAGGTTGAGCAACCATTCTTTAGCAACGTCCTTTAATGTGAATGGGAATGCCCTCAATTTAACATACTCTTCCGCTACACCTTGCGGCTTCATACTTGAGCATACACCATGGAATTCCTTCAAGTGCTTATGTGGGTTTTCATTCTTCATTCCATGGAAAGTGGGGAGCTGGTAGATCAAACCAGATTTTAGTTCAAATGGCACCTTCCAGTTTGGGTAGGTGATGCATAGGGACTGCTGCTCCAAGGGGGCTTCTTGCAGCTCTCTAACAGTGCGGTTATCAGCCACTGCTTCCTCTCTATCAGATTCAGATAAGGATTCCTCTAATTCGGGGTCGGGTTCAGTTAAAGGTTCAACCAAATCAGCCGTTGTACCTTCTAGATTAAGAGCAGAAGTATCTTCTGCTCTCTTCCGTAACTCTTCCTAACGAAAAAAAAACAAGAATACTGTAAATAGAGTGAGAAGGGTCGAACCCTAAGGATTATCCTTGCCCAAGGCTAACCAGAACTGAAACTGTAAACTGAAAAATAAAGCAAGAATTGGGGATTTTTAGTATTAACGATTAAAATCAAAATCAAGAAAGCGATTTTAATTAAAATTCGAAATCAATGGAAAATAAACCCAGTCAAAGGTAATTCGTGGTATGAAGTTCATATGGATTGATCATCGACTCTAGGATAACTATTCAATTTAACATTGCAGACAAGTTATAGCCGAAAGGAACATCCTCCCAACCAATCTTACCGTATTATTAGGTTATCAAGATACGATCTAATAATAACCTCTAATTAACAAGTAACCCTAAGTACGACGAAGGATTTAACCTATTAACGACATTAAAAACTAGTAAGACCTTGCCCTAATTAACAAAGACTACGAGAATTCGTTTAAAGTAAATTATGTCTTCACTTAATATAACCCAAAGGCTTTTACGCAATCAAGTTATACCAATTGCCACTTGCATCAATTCTAATAAACAATTACGGATTTAACCTAGTTGATTGGCTATGTAAATTCCTATTATATGAACAACCGGCCCTGTTTGAACAAATAACAGTAATTCACTATGGATAGATTATCCCAATAAAACACAAAAAAGACATAAATGCAATTTAAATCAAAGAGTAAATTAAAGCATGTTAAGATCTCACAATCGCATAAACTTCAACCTTGAATTATCCTTTGACTGAATAAAAGGAGTTAGCCACGAATGGCCATCGAAAAACACGTGAGGTTCTGAAAAGAATCAAAAAACGAAACTGCTATCATAGGCAAAAGGCCAGAATATGTCAAAAACCAAAACTGCTATCGGAGGCCAAAAGAGTGTAGAATAGTGTGTCTTGCTAAAACCTAATTTTCACTTATATACTAATAAAAACTAAAGCCCACAAAATCGGCCAATCAAAATAATTTTTAACTCCTCCTAAGCTGTTAAATTAGCTTAAAACGTCGGGTAAAAATGCAGGTCGAGCTGTCCACGTAATTTCATTCCGTCTTCTCTTGCTCTGCTGTTAATATTGCCCAAAGGTAACTCCTGGTGGCACCAAAATTGTCCAAAAATCTTTGGCTTCAGTTCCTATGCTCCAAATATTCCTCAAATATGCTCCAAATTCTTCCTTTTCATTAAATCCAACTACCCCTAATCAAAGTAAGAAAAACTAAGTAGAATCTCATATTTAAGCGCGATAAACTTCAAATAAGCAAGGGATTAGGGACCAAAAACATGTTGGTTTTGCAAGCTATCAATAGTTCTGAAAGCCTTTGATGTTTAACAAATAATTGTTAAATCCGAATGGATGGCTTCATTTCACCTTTAGGAATAGGTCCCCCACTAACATTGGGGTATAATCTGAAATCATAAGGTCTAGAAAAGAGACTTTACTCTTAGAGAAATGCTAAATCCATGATTGGTTGACCATAAACCTGTTAAGCTTTTTTCTAAGTGCCCAACCATTAAACTATTTATTGCTCTAGGAGAAAAAATGACATATAGCCTTAAGGTCTAAGACTCCTAACTGATCAACACATTGCTTAAAATCTGTGGAGTAGTTTCCTAAGGAATAATGATCTTCTACCTCCGATCTATATAGGGTAGAATTATAGTATCTTGAAATGAGCCAAGGGCCTGTCACCCTTCCTTGAAACCACAGCAAAGTTGCCCAAAGCTCCTTCCATTGAAACCAATGATTTAACTTGTATACTATTGATGCAAAAATGGAAGAATTTTGATCAACAAACTATAATTTCATATGCATAACCTACGTCTCCACTTCCAACACTTGAATGTCTATAACTCGAAGGTCAAATCCAATAATAATTCTGTCAAAAACATGAGCTTGATGATTAATGTGGAAATTCCACTTATTTCCTAGGTTCTTTAGATTCATGAGGTTCTTCAACCGAATATTTGTTTCCAACATAGCTAAAACTGAAATGTTTTCCTTAGCCAAAAAAGCCTTTAAGACCAAGAGTTTTTTTGGGACAATTAATTCCCCTAACAATCTCTATTACAATCATGGTTTAAGGGCTTTGGAGCTTTGGCCTACTCCTAGTACCCTTCCTCCTTTTGACACTATTAAATTGTTCTATATGGTCTCTATCTTCTGCAGTAGTCGAAGCAGAAGAAGATGAAGTGGCCTCCATATCATCTCCTTTGTCTCCCTCTAATACCACTAACTTGTCACTTTTAGAGTCCTCTTTGTTATTACATATAGCAAGTTTTTACTTTTACTGGAATTTGTCATCCAAGCCAGTATTATCTTTGTTACTACTTGTAGCAAGTTTTTGCTCTTGCTGGAATTTGTCATCCAAGCCAGTACTAACTTCAACATTTGGGATAGTAGCCAATTCCTCAGTACCATCTTTAGCCAACTGATTTTTTTCATTTAAGACTGAAAGTGCTGCTACACTTTGGTTAGTTTTTAACTTTTCTTTCCGCTCATCAATCTTCTAGTTATCTATCTCTTCTTGTGTCACTTGTTGGCACTTTTCCTACACACCAAATTCTTTATTATCACATAGCTCTAGGCCCATTAGTTCCTTATAGCTCCCTCCGCTAAACTTTTTCCCAATTCGAACCCATCTTTTTCCATGTAGCTTCAAGGAAGGTTTCCAATGGTATCCACCATAATAGCATCTTCATATAATGAGCCATTAAAACCCAGCCTCTTGATGGGAATCTGTTCTAGCAGATCCTTAGCGATATCCATAGCAATACACAATCGGGCATAACCTAGCCTTTTCTTTTCAGCAACGTTCTCATCGATGCATATTGGTTTCCCTAAAAGACTTGCTATCGTACTAAGACCTTTGGTAGTCCAGTACTCCAAAGAAACATTATACAGGTTAACCCATAATGGTACTGACCTCAACTTCCTTGTTTCTGGCTGAAAACCCAACTACCAACTTTAGAGAAACAAGGGGAGAATCATCACATGCCAAGAGCCTTCCTCCAGGACTTTAAGAGCCTGTGCTTTAGAAGAAAAGGTGAATAAAACTACATTTTATCAAGTAGAAAAACCTCTAATAGACCCTTATTTTGCTACTAATTTGTTGCCCATTTTTGCAGCATTGGAAAAGGAGGCCTTCTCTCCAAGAAGAATCCCACCAATGAGGCCTCCCACAAACATGCACCTTCTTGCAAGAGCTTCACATTAGGCGACACAATAAACCTACCTTAGTCTTCTTTCGAGAGGGAGAGGAAACAGCGAAGGGTAGTATCACCATCATCAACAAGAACTTACTTCCAACTCTTCTTGAAATCAAATGCAGAGGATGAGCCCTTTTTAGGGAGTTTGGGGGTCATTAGGGTTGGGACGGTAGGGGTGGAAACTCTGTGGTTAAGGCTGAGGAATACAAGTGGTCAGACATAGGTGGCTGGCAGGGGAAGGGAAAGCTAAGTAGTGGTAGAAAAGAGGTCTATAAAAAAATTTTCAAGAGGGTGGGGGTAGACCAGTAGAAAGTCAAATATACCCTAGCAGCAGAATAGTAGCTGGAGGGAGGTGTGGGTAAACAGAAAGGTTAGGGAGAGAGCAAGGGTTGAGAAAATAGAATGGGAAGTGATTAAGGATAGGTGTAAATTCGAGATTTGAGAAGTTGAGAAGTTGGCGTAGTGAGTTAAAGGCTGAGGATCAGGGGGACAGAGAGGAGATGAGCAAAAGGAGGGTACAGGAAATTGAGATGCAGCGGAGATGCTGAATGAAAGAGGTTAATGAAAACAGGGCATAGAATAGGAGTCATGGCAGGTTTGGGGGCAGTGTTGCAAGGAAGCTTGTAAGTCGCTAAGATATGAAGTAGTTGATAAAATTACTTCCTACTTTTTAGGGCTGTGAAACCTACTAAGCGAGTATTGGCTTGAGGAGAAGGTTAATGGTTTAGATCTCTTAACACTATTCTTTCTGTTTGACTGTCTTTTAGTTGAAATAGTGAATTCATTCTCAAGATTAACAGTATATTCGGGTACCTATTTAACCTTGATAATTTTTAAGAGAAATTACCAAAAAGGAATTAATTATCCTCTTTGGAGATTTGCTTATTTATACTAGCATTAATATTAGTAACATTTTCCAATAACTAGTACCTATAATCTACCAGCTTGAGGGTGGGCTTTAGAGTAACTAGTAAGGTTACTCCTAAGGCTACTCCTTTGTGATCACGGAATATCACGAATTTAAGTCACATAAATAGTTTCTTTATAAAATGTAAAGGGAAGGTTGCGTATAATTGATAACCGTTCTCCAATCCTTGCAAAGCAAGGAGCCTTGTGCATTGAGAATTGCCCTTTTAATGTGCAAGCTTGCGTGTTTACCATTATCTTACTTATCCACTTGATTGTTGGAAACTTCATCATTTCCTTTTATGTCTCCTAAATTCATTTTTGTTTCTCGCCTATAATACCTAATTCTCCTACCTCCTTAGGAAAATTGATTCCCATTAACTCATAGTAGTCCCCTTATTAAAAGATATTTCCTGTTAAGTTTCATCTCATTTCTTAATGGCTTAGATTTAGCTTTCATTAACAAGGGACTGCTACCACATCTTTTATAGTTAAATCATTCTCTTCTAATCTTCAGGAGGCATCAAGTAAAGCAGCTCCTAATTTAAATATATTACTATACATACTTTAGTATAGTTTGTTCTTTTCATAGCAATCATAGCTTACAACAATAGTAGCCTAGTGAAAATCCAACTAATATGAAAATTATGGAATCATCCATATAAATTGGTTTCCCTATTCAAATGGCTCAATCCTCTAGTAGATTAATGCTCCAATAGAATATTGTGAATATTGATCCATATTTTTTCTCATCTTTATTTATTTGGATCCCTAGTTTCTACTTCTAAAGAAAAATAGGTATGTTGTTCACAAGTCATAGTCGTCTCAGAATCAAATTAAAAATGAAAATATTTTCTTTATTAACTAGTACCTCGAACAATCCATTTTTTTCTAATATTGTTAAGCCCAAATATTAATCAATAGGAATATTGGTCTCTAATCTAGGAAAAACTCAATCAACAATGTTAACCCCTCAGATGCTCTTTCTGTTAAAACTTCAGATGATTGTGTGCTACCTTTTAAAAGTGGAAAATATTGAACTCTAATAATTGGTGAGGAGTCCACACAATATGACACCGTTTAGTTCCGAAAGTCTTAGAACCCTGACTATTAGTCAAAATTTACTTAGATATAAATGGATTATCAAAAAAGGAGAAGAAGGTAGATTAAAGCTTAAGAGGGAAGATTAGAAAGACTGGATTGAAGGCAAATGTTTAAGGTGACAACTTAAGAGAGTAGTGGAGGAGATTGGAACTAGAGAGAAGTTTTGGAGATTTAAAACTTCATCTTTGTAAATCTGACTCACATTATGCTAAATGAAGAAAGCAACTTAACTAAATAACAGATATTTCAAACGGGGATTGCCCTTTTAATGTGCAAGCTTGCTTGTTTACCATTATCTTACTTATTCATTTGATTGTTGGAAACTTTATCATTTCCTTTAATGTCACCTAAATTTTGTTCTTGTTTCATGCATATAATACATAATTCTCCTACCACTTTAGGAAACTTGATTCCTATTAAATAATATACAGGTCTCCTTATTAGAAGATATTTCTTGTTAAGTTCCATTTCATTCGTTAATGGCTTGATTTAGCTTTCATTAATGAGAGGCTACTGCCACATCTTTTATCATTAAGTCATTCTCATCTAATCTTACAGGAGGTATCAAGTAAAGCAGATTTTAATCTACTACTATACATACTTTAGTATAGTCTGTTATTTTCATAGCAATCATAGCATACAACAATAACGATCTAGTGAAAATCCCGTTAGTATAGCAGTAATAGCTTCTTCCATATAAATTGGCTTCTCTATTCAAATGGCTCAATATTCTAACTGATCAATGCTCCATTAGAATATTGTAAATATTGATACATATTGTTTTTTTTCCTCATTTTTATTTATTTGGATCCTTAGTTGCCACATCTAAAGAAAAATAAGTTTGTCGTTCATGCGTCATAGTCGTCTCATAATCAAATTAAATATGAAAATATTTTCTTTATTAATTAGTACCTCCAACAATCCCATTTTTTTCTAATGGTGTCTTTAGTGGGAATGTTGGTCTCTTATCTAGGAAAAACTCAATCAACAGTGTTAACCACTTAGATGCTCTTTCTCTTAAAACTTCCTAATGATTGTGTGCTGCCTCATAATAAGTGGAAAATATTGAAATCTAATAGTTGGTGAGGAGTCCCTCCACAATATGACACCATACCTGAAAGCCTTGAAACCCTGACTATTAGTCAAAGTTTGCCAAGATATAAATGGATTAACAAAAAAATGAGAAGAAGATAGATTCAAGCTCACGTGGGAGGATTAGAAAGACTGGATTGAAGGCAAATATTTAGGGTAACAACTGGAGAGAGTGGTCGAGGAAATTGGAACTGGAGAGAAATTTTGGAGATTTAAAACTTCATCTTTTTAAATCTAACTTACATTATGCTAATTGAAGAAAGCAACTTTACTAAATAACACATATTTCAAAAGGTCAAAAAATTACCTCAATTTAAAATTTTGATAACAAACATAATAGAATGATCTATAAAGAATTCAAAAAATGTATTAAAAAAAGGAAGCTAAAACACTAAAGAACTATAAGAGGAAAAACATAAAAAAGAATTAGAAGAAAAAGTTCCAAACAAAGAAAATACAAGTAAATTACTTGTCATAATCGAAAAGAAAGAAAGGAGACCATTTTCTAAAAACTAAAATAATTACTTATTTAAAAATGAAAGATTAATTTTAAAATTTGTTTTCTTAGAAAGAACTAAATTTTTTTTGGTTTTAAATTTAAAAATATTACATACAAGTTTATCATATTTGTTACTTTCATCTTTTCCCTCCTTTTCTAATGGATTTCCAAATTTTTACTTTTTTCCTTTCTTAACATACATTTAAGCAAAAACAAAAAAATTAAAAAGTTTTTTAATCTTAAAATGTCCAATAAAGCAATTGAATCTAATTGTTTCATAGCTTAGCCATCCTGGAGACAAAAATGATCTTACAATTTTTTGATACTATTAAAAACTTTTATTTTATTCTTTTATCGGTTTCCTGGAAGCTTGGAACTTACTCCCTTGTTTCGGTGAATAATATGTTCTCAAAAAAAAAAAAATTGCGGTTACTCGTGGGAACTGAAAATCGTTAATTCTCTACATAAAGTAAGCAAGGAAAGAAACCAATATTTTGCCACTGCATAGTTTACTGTAAAATATGCCTTTGTCTTCTATTAACTGGAGAGCACAAAAAAGATGTCTTTTCTCATATTTCTTTTTCTTCCGATGTTTCCATGTTATAGTTCTACACGCATGAAGCACATCGGAAATACCAGACAAACTGTTGACTGCGTTCTTTAGGTTTTTAGGCCCCAAAAAAACCATATGTGTTTGAACTTTGGAGCACAGCACCAATAAGCACAACTAATTACAAACATTCCATTCTATCCGTAGAGGTTATCAAAAGTACAGTATATCCTTGTACTACAAATCCACTACTACCTACTACCTTCGACAACCAAATAAAAAAAAAAGATACAAGTCAACCAAAGGCACACCAAAGGAAGACCAATGAAACGATCAAGCACTAAACACAAGCTTGACGTCTCGTAAAAAGCAGGTCAAGTTCAGGAGGCTGAAAGTAACCATCCTTTGGTGGGTGTCTTTTCTTCCCATAACTAAACGATCTCTTCCTCTTGGGCGGAGGTGGGCATACTGCCGGCTCAGGTATCCGACTGTCGCCGCGCGTGGGAGTGGAGCATCCCTCGTTAATGAAGTTTATCATCTCAGTAGACGTTTCCATCTCCATCTCGATCTCCGTATACGAATGCAAGACAAGTTTACTAGGCAAAGAGTTCAAACAAACAAAGGTTTTCGAATGTTTATATAGTTTGTAGTTGCAGTGTAAAGTGATGTGGGAAGCAAGTGGCTTGTTCTGGAACTTGCGAAGGGGTCAATAGACGTGAGCGGTTAGGAATGTGTACAGCTAAGCCAGGAGGCTTTACCACGTGTCAGAATGTGGTTAATCTAGGGGACTAAGTCGGTGAGACGCGTGGCCCTCTGATGTCGACGTTTTCAGGGATGGGCGCCAATTTTTGCAGATAAGAGAAAGCGCGGGAAGTGTGTTACAACGATCAGTTTGAATCTGGGCCATCTGTTTTTGTTTCAACTTTCAAGTGGGTGTGGACACGGGGGCCTCCACGTACAGCGGTACAACTTGGGATTCTGATCTATTATGACCTATGGATGGCCTCTAATTTGTGCTTTTGCAGCGGTCTTGTATCCGACACGTTTACTTCATTTTCGTTTCTTCGCTTCTCCTTTTATAGATATTATAAGCTTTATATATATGAAAAATTGATGTATTATGACGTAAAAATGGATTAAAATATTCTGAAAATAATCTTTTTATATATTCTTAAACATTTACCTGGTGTTAGAGCAGGGATTAGTTGAAATTTTTCAAAGAAGATAAGAAATGAGTCACTATGTAAGACTTCACGTTTTATTAGAGTTATTAATTGTACAATTTTTTTAATTTACAAAAAAAATTTGTATTTCGAACCCAAAATTTTTAATTGAAAAAAAGACCTTACTAGTTACTCTAAAGTTTACCATTTAAGTGAAGATTCGTTGGTGTGGCAAAACCTCGACTGTTGATATTGTTGAAAGCACCATTAGCAGCTATAATTTTTCTTTTCTGCCTTAGGTGCCAAGTGTAAACTAAGATCATCGGCTGAAGTCTCGGAAGGAATTTGTGAACGATTAATGGCTCCATTATTACTATGTGGTACATTTTCATCTATTCAACATTGTGAGTTTATGTGTTTAAGGGGGAGGTTGGTAGTTAAAAAAGAAACTCCTTCCTCCTCCCCCTTTTTCATCAATCTCACATTGATACATTATGAAAATGGTAAGTAGTTTGATAGTTATAAAAAAAAGCTCTCCCCGTCTATTATAATCATCCCAAATTTGTATCTCTTCTCTTATATTAAATAAAAACGGGTCATTTAAATGGAGGTCCGGAGACGTAGGCACAATTAATTGAACTCCGTTATCAAATTTTTCTGGGTGCGTTCTTTCCTCATTTCTTTTATTCCGCATTTATTATCTTGTTTCTTTTCAAGTTGTAGTATATGTTGGAGTTATGTAAATATAGTGCCCCGGAAAGCAATTATATTTACTTATAACTTAATTTTTTTCCAGTCACAGTTTTGTAATGAAAATATTTATTATTAATAAAAATAAAAGAGTGGTTTTTATGAGTATTATATATCTAGTCATAAGATACCGAGATTCTTTTGTAAGTAATATACATATACGTAGAGATGTATAGGAAATATGCATATTATAAGAATCTAAAATAATAAATTCATAGTTGAATAATCAAGTTGATCTTAATTATGGTTTAGACTGTAGTGTTGCGATTTCTTTCCATGTAAGTAAAGGAGTTTACTTCGAAGGAATGATGAGTTTCATATCATGATAGTAGTTAACTATTGGTAATGGCACTACTAAATGAATCTAGAATCAAGTATGTTTTAAAAATAAAGTGAGTCATTACTTTAATCTTAAAACATACAACTTGAGCATTCGTTTATTATGGACCACAATCTTGATGAGTGGTGAATACATATGTGTTTTATTATAGTTCTTGATATGATCGGAATGGATTTTTACAGAATATTAATTTAGTGTCTACATGTTGGAATTATTAACTGAAACATGTATACAGGAACATTCACTCAAATAAAGAGTTTATGATGAAATCATCATTTCTAGATGTTTTATGAAAATTGGTGATTAAACTGGTGCCAATAGTTTGATGAACTAGCTACCCATCAAGTCTTAACACCAAGATGAGATCTTATGTGTTAATCACCATATAGAGTAAAACGGGATATCTAGAAAAAAATAATATAAGGGCAAAACGGTAATTTTATCCTCTATTGTGCGGATGATTATAATAAGTTTCATAATAGGGTTTGTAATTGGACATCTTATTTGAAATATGTGTTCTAGTAATATTAATAATTAAAAAGTTTAATTAATTGCCTTTAGTGGAATGACATTTAGTTAAGAAGCTAGAATTAATTTTAATAAGATTAAATTAATTCTGGGCTTATTGGAGATTGAATTATTTAAGTCCAACAAAATTCCCCACTTGACTTCTGGGAGGGTTCAAGTAAAGTAAGAAATACAAATAGAGATTTTAAAGCCTATAATTGAATGTTGGGCTTATACTAATTAATTGTTAATTAGAAGCCCAATTGAGCATTTAGAAATGGGCTAAGCTTTGGCTTAATTTGATTAATTATATTAATTAAATTACAAAAAAATTATTTAAGATAAATGGAGGTAGAATTTCGTTTTTAATGGACTAAATGTGCAGCTGCACATTTAATATTGATTTGCTATATTAAAGATGGTTTTAAC
>JAOSBO010000008.1:38013263-38032600 GCA_027563915.1 Erythroxylum rotundifolium | reverse complement strand
CTATATAGATCCTGTTCATGGATTAACGAAAATGTGCAAAAGTTCTATTTGCCTCTGCCATTCTATGAGTTTCTTCCACCAGAATCATCCTTATTTATTATTTATTTGTATAATAATTACATTAGGGAAATTATTGATAAGTGAACAGTTTAAACTTGAAATAACTTAAGCTTTAAGTGAGGCATTGATTCCTATTCATAGCAAGTAGTTTGAGAAAATGACTTCCTTTACATCAATTAATTATGGAGGCTGACTTTTTATTTCTTGCTTGGAAATTATTCAAGTATGGATAGACAAGATAGACTGAGGCTATCCCATCACCATCAGAATCTTCGGATCACCAGCATTCGTTATTTCTTAGTAGTCCCTTAAGAACTACTTTTTCGCATGTGAATAAGCATAACTCTTAGTGTATTGTGATGCATACAAAAGAAAGAGTTATAGATACTTTTATTACTTTATTATGTACAAACGAATACAATGACTGATTTTATATTTCAAACTTCTTGAAGCTTTATTTGAGAAACAAAAATCATAACAACCATAACAAACTTTCTTTTTATTATAAAAAATTATGCTAATATAACAAACTCTATCTAACACCGCCCTTAAGTTGGAGGGTGGGAAGAAGAAGACACTCCCAACTTGCTGAGGAGGTGATGATGCTATTTGTTAAGAAGGGGCTTTGCAAACAGATCAACTAATTGGTTTTATGTGTTTAAATAAGTGAAGGAAATGAGCCTTTCTTGCAATTTTTCTCAGAAAAAATGACAGTCTAACTCGATGTTTTAGTCCTTTCATAGAAAACTGGGTTCTTAGCAATATAGATGGTAGCTTGAGTATCACATCTCACTTGGACAGGACGTAAATCAAGCACAGTAAGTTTATGAAGTAACCTAGTTAACCAAGTTAATTTTGAAGTAACCTGAGGCATGGATTGGTATTCGGCCTCAACTGAAGACAAAGTAGCCGTAACTTGTTTTTTGGATGACTAGGATATTGGACTACTACCCAAGGAAATATAATAATCACTCAATGACCTTCTATTGCATAAACAAGCTTCCCAATTAGAGTCACAGAAAGCCTGCAAAGAAAATGAAAGATTGTTGTTGAAGAAAAGCCCTTGGGTGGGATTTCTCCTAATGTATTTAAGGACATGTAAGGCTGGATCATAATGAGAGACATAAGGATCATCCATAAATTGACTCAATTGTTGTACTGCAAAGGAGAGATCAGGGATGGTATGGGTGAGATGGTTAAGCTTGCCAACCAATTTCCTATAAAGGCTAGAATCAAAAGGCACAGGACCTATATGTTGTTGAAGCTTGATAGTAGGGTCAAGAGGATTGATGACAAAAGAACTGTTTAAATGAAAAAATTCCTTTAATAAATCAAGAGCTTATTTACGTTGTGTCATAATAAACCCTTGAGCCTCTTAAATAAGCTCAAGACCTAATAAATAATGCAATGCACTAAAATCTTTGAATTTAAATTGCTCGTTCAAATAAGACTTTAAATGAGTCATTTCCTTAATATTATTACCAGTCATCAAAATGTCATCAACATAGATTGCCACAAAAAATACAGATGATCCCATGTGCTTGGAAAATAGGGAATAATTTTTTTGGATTAAGTATACCCCAAAATTTTCAAAGCATCAGACAATTTAGCATGCCACTGTCAAGAAGCTTGCTTGAGACCTTATAAAGATTTCTATAACTTGCAAACGTGATTAGGCTGAGAAATAACAATACCAGTTGGAGACTTCATATAGATCTCCTCATATAAATCCCCATGAAGAAAAGCATTTTGTTCCTCTAACTGATAGAGCATCCATTGTTTCTTGACAACTGTGGCAATTAAACTCCTTATGGTACTCATTTTTACAACAAGAGAGAAAGTTTCGGTGTAGTCAATACCTGCCTTTTGAGTATAACCCCTAATAACCAACCCAACTTTGCATCTTTCAACAGAATCATTGGCATGACACTTCACTTTGTAAACCCATTTAGAATAGATTGGTGTCTAGTCAGGAGGAAGAGTAACAATATCCCAAGTATGATTGTCGTTAAGAGCTTGAAATTCCTTATTTATAGCATCTTGCCAGGCAGGATGATGGACGACTTCTTTATAACTATATGGTTCATACAAAACATCAATAGCAGCAAGTAACAGTTGGTTGGAAGAAGAAAGACGTTGACAATAGGAAGTGAGAGTAATATTACTGCTAGCAGTAAAAGAAAACATAAAAGTGTCGCAAACATAGTGCTTGAGATATGATGGTGGAACATAAGTTGTAGTAAAGCGTTGATGAACAATTTAATCAACAGAAGGTGAAAAAGTAGGAGAAGGTGAAGGATGCGTAAGAGGATTAGGTATACCAGAAATATCAAAATTAGATTCAATAAATGTGTTTTGGGAAGGAAAAATGGTAGAAAATCATAAGAATGGGAAAGAAAAGGAAGCACATTCTCATAAAAGACAATGTCTTTGGAAATAAAAATTTGTTTGGTATCTAGGTTACATAATTTATATGCCTTCTTTCCAAATGGGTAACCTAGGAAAACACAAGGAGAAGCTCTTGCTTGAAATTTATCTCTATCTCTTTTAAGAGTTGAAGCATTGCAAAGACAACCAAATACCTTAAGATGAGAATAAGGAGGTAATGAACCATATAAAAGCTCAAAGGGAGTTTTCCCTTGCAAGATTTTAGAAAGAAACTAATTAATAAGATAAGTGGCTGTCAAAACACATTCCCCCCATAATTTAATAAGAACATGTGAATGAAACAAGAGAGCTCTAGAGGTTTCTAAAAGGTTTTTATGTTTCCTTTTAACGACACCGTTCATTTGAGGGGTGTCAACACAACCTATTTGATGTATAATCCAATTGGTGGTAAAGAAAGCTATAGCATCTTTGCTCTTTCCTAATTCAAAAGCATTATCAGATCTCTAGATTTCACTATAGTATTAAACTTCCGTTCCACTATATTCACAAATGAAATTATCATATCAAAAGCATCACCTTTATTGCTCGTTGAGTCAGTCAATCATCCACATTGGTAAGAAAATAAGAGAAGTCATCACGAGTAGGAATGACATACGCGCCCCACAAATCAACATAAATCAATTCAAAAATTATGAAAGTATGAACATGAATTCTAGGAAAAGGAAGTTTGTGTTGTCCTGCTTTAGGACATGCATCATAAGGCAAAGAAGAAAGTTTATGTTCATTACCTTCAAACATAGACATATACTTGAGCTTATTGAAAGAAAGATGTCCTGACCTTTGATGTCATGTTTCTAAAGAAACAAAATTGTAAGAATTTAATTTTGAACAAGAAAAACTAGTAGTATTTGTGTGTGTAGATGAGTCAAAAGATTTGGGAGTTAATGTGGAAGCCTTTAAAAAATATAATCCCCCAAGTGCTTTACCAAGATCCAGTGGCCTCCTTATGGAAAGGGCCTATATCATGCAATAGATTGTATTGAAATTGAGGCATATACAAAACATTCTCAAGGACAAGGGTAGGTAAAATAGGAAAACTACTAACTTGAAAAATAGAAATGGTATGCCATTTAGAAGTGTAATGAGAAGACGTGCATGTAATTTGTGTATGTTAGTGAAAGAATTTTGATCATGACACATACTATTACTAACACTAGTGTCTATGATCCAGGAATGACCAACAGTTGCCAAATGTTTGACATAAAGACATGTAGAAATAAAATTTGTGGATGTACAACCTAAGGTACCTATAAAGTTAGAAGAAAAAAAAACTGGTTGTTAGAGTTATGTAAATATAGTGCCTTGGAAAGCAAGTGTATTTACCTATAACTTAATTTTCTTCCAGTTACTTTTATAATGAAAAATATTTATTATTAATAAAACAAAAGAGTTTGGTTTTATTTATATGAGCATTATATATATATATATAGTCACAAGGTACCAAGATTCTTTTATAAGTAATATACATATACATGGAGATGTATGGGAAACATGTATATTATTAGAATCTAAATTAGTTGACTCACAGTTGAATGATCAAATTGGTCACTTGATTTTGGTCTAGACTGTAGTGTTGTGATTTATCTCCATCTAAGTAAAAAAGTTTACTTCAAAAGAATGATAAGTTTTATATTATGATGGTAATTGACTATTGATAATGGAATTATTAAATGAATCTGAAATCAACTATGATTTAAAGAATAAAGTGGGCTGTTACTTTAATCTTAAAACATAGACCTTAGCATTATGCTATTATGAACCACAATCTTGATGAGTGGTAAAATCATATGTGTTTTATTACAATTCTTGATATGATCAGAATGGATTTGTACAGAGTATCAATCTAGTGTCTACATGTTGAAATTATTAATTGAAACATGTATCAGGGAACATTCACTCAAATAAAAAGTTTATAGTGATATCATAAAATTTTAGATGTTTTTATGAAGCTTGATAATTAAACTGGTGCCAGTAGTTTGACGGACTAGCCACCCATCAAGTTTTAGCACCAAGATGAGTTCTTGTGTGTTAATCACCAAATAGAGTAAAACAGAAGTAAAAACCAAAATAAGGATAAAACGGTAATTTTACCCTTTATTAAGTGGATGGCCATAATATGATTCATAATAAAGTTTACAATTGGACATCTTATTTGAAACATTTATTCTTAAAATACTTAGTAATTTAATAGTTCAACCAATTTTCTTTAGTGGAATGACATTTGATTAATAAGCTGGAATTAATTTTAATGAGATTAAATTAATTCTAGGTTTATTGGAGCTTGAATTATATAAGTCTAATTAGATTCCCCATTTGGCTTCTAGGAAGGTTATCAAGCAAAGTGAGAAATATAAATAGAAGTCTTAAAACCCATGATTGAATCTTGGGCTTACTTTAATTAGAAGCCCAAATGAACATTTAATAATGGGCTTAACTTTAGTTTGATTTGATTAATTAGATTAATTAAATTAAAAAAAAGTTATAAAAGAAAGAAGGAGGGCATATTTCATCTTTTATACCTAAATGTGCAGCTGCACATTTAGCATTGAATTGCTAAATTAAAGATGGTTTTTATCATGCTTTATCATCATTAAATGGAGTAATGATCTTATCATTAAATGGTTTAATGGTTGTCTTTTAATGATGGCATGTAATGTAACCTTTAGAATGCATTTCATTAAAGAAAGGAAAAGGTGCATTTGATGTATATTTTCTTCCTTCCTTCATCCATGACCGAAAATGAGAAGGTCTCATTTAGGTTATTGTTCTTTTCATATAACCATCTTAAACAAAATGAGAAGAGTCTCATTTATTGGGTTCTTTATGATTGACTAAAGAATGAAGTGATGCATTGGATGCACATCACATCTTTCTTTCATGATAACCAAAATTGACACGGAGAGGAAGAAGTGTTTTTGCATTTTTTTTGACTCACTCTCTCCTCTCATGTATGCATAGCCGAAACTTGAATGAGAAGAGTCTCATTTTTGGCTTCTTTCTTTTAAGAAAAATCTCTTCAAAAATATTTCTTCTCCTTTCCCACCAAAGGACCTTGTTAACCAAGTTGTCCAAGAAGAACAAGTGGTAGATCGTATTGGTTAGGATACAATAACAAGGGGAGGATACATTAACAAAGGAGAGGATACAAAAGCGAGGAGTCAAAGCTGTAGCAAAAAGTCGGTATATTTCTACCACCTTGTTCTTATGTAAATTATTTTTCTTATATCGTATCATGTATACCTGAAACATATTGATTTGGTTATGTTATTTCTGCTACGTTTTTTATTTTGAAAATGTTTTGAAATCTAATGTTTAACATAATCGAAAATGTTTTGGGCTAATGCCTTTCTGTCGTTCATCCTGCAAAAGTAATCCATAAGCTTCTGAGATAGATGGTAATGGTTTCATCATAGGTATACTTCCTCGAATGTCTTTGTAATTGTTATTAAGTCCCATCAAGAATTGAATCAATTTTTGATCCTCAACAAATTTGGTCTTTACATATGCAGAAGCATAAATGCACACATGATAAATGTTCAACAAATCTAACTCATCTCAAATTCTTTTGAGTTTGGTATAATAACCAGCAACGTCACTTGTACTATGAACAATGCTACTTTGTTCCTCATGAAACTGATAAAGAAGCATTCTATTGGACTGTCCAAATCGATGTTCAAGTTCAAGCCACATATCCCTGGCTGTATTACAGTTAAGAATGCTATCACTAATGTCCTTAGTTAAAACATTTAGAAGCCAAGTAAAAACCATATTGTTGCATCGTAACTAGTGTTTCAGCAATGGTAAAAAATCATCTGGATTAGGATAAGAGCCATCTATAAAATCAATCTTATTCTTAGCTGACAAGCCATTATCATAGCTTTTTCCATGCACTATAACCAGAGCCATCAAAAACTTTAGAAGCTAAAAGCATTCTAGGATGATCAAAGGCATAAAGAAATAAAGGATTATTTTGGTCAATGTGTATTGGAGTAGGAAGTGAGGAACCAACAGAAATAGAAGCCATGAGTAAAAAAAGAAAGAAAGGGTGTTTGGTAAATAAGAATACAATTTAAGAAGATGGAAGAATGGTTATGTATTTCTAGTAAAGTGAATAACAAGAACAAAGTATCAAACAAGGATCAGAAACTTAAGGAAGAAGAACAATAAGAAAGAGAAAGATGAAATCAACTAAAGTTGTTTAAAAAAAATCCTTACAAGAAGTAAGGATATAATTCTGATACCATGTGAAAAAGTATAACTCTGAGTGCATTGTGATGTATATAAAAGAAAGAGTTCTAGATACTTTTATTACTCTGTTATGTACAAAAGAATACAATGACTGATTTTATATTACAAGCTTCTTGGAGTTTTATTTGAGAAACAAAAATCATAACAACCATAACAAACTTTCCTTCTGTTATAACAAATTATGGTAACATAACAAACTCTCTCCATCACTGCACCACTCTAGATCATTCAAAACTTAAATCAACACTCAAATTTTCAATTAAAATTGAATTTTTTTTGACATATCAACCAAAATAACACTTGCTTTTAATGTGAAATATTTAATCTTTAGTCAAATATAGAACTCTTTAATTATTTTTTAGACACTTCCTCCACATGCATATATTTAACCTTTATGGTAGACAATATAATTATAGTCTATAAGTTATTTTCCAACTTACTTCAACATGTATAATATAAATTAAAATAACTAAATAATCCTTTTTATTTTTGCTAAACTCTAAACATGCATTAGTACGATCTCCAAAATATCTCATAATCTATTTCACAACCTACCAATACTCTTTTCTAACATTAGACACACACACACACACACACACACACACACACACACACACACACACACACACACACATACACATATATGCTAATAATACTAATAATATGAGAAATGTAAAGAAAATTACTTATTATAGCTTATATAATGTTGCCAATTGAATTAATTTGAAACTAACCACTTGAAAATAATTTTAATATGTTAAATTTAGACATATCTTTATCATCAATAAGTATTTCGTCAACATAAAATAGTAAATAAGTGAATAACCCATCTTGGAATCTCTTGTAATGAATGCCAGTATCGTATTTACTATAGGACTTTTTATAACTAATCATAGATAAGCTAAAGTGTCATATGGATGATTGTTTTAACTTGTACAAAGACTTCTTTATCATTTATACAAGATCTTCTTTCCCTTCAACAATGAAACCTTAAGTTTTTACGAAAAGATTTGTTTCTTGATTTCACCATATAGAATACCTATTTTAACACCTTTTTGTCAAAAAAGGAACAAGACCTAGGGAGGTTAAAATTCATGTTCTAATGATAAAAAAACATAGATACTACGAATGATTTTTTCCTTAATATCTTAAAACAAATTAACACAAGTTGAAGTCAAGAAACAATTTATAGAGATAAAAAATATTCAATTCAATAAGAATAAGACTAAGGAAGATCAAGGCATAACAAGTATATAAATTTATTTCTAATCTTTCTTCTACCTCCTATTTATTTATTCTAACGCTTTAAGGATTCTTCATAGATAGGCATATCATGATTTATGCTTAACCAATAAACCTTTCCATCTATTAAGGGGAATTAAGGTTTTTACTTAAAAGAAAACCCTCTTAATCTTTAAAATACTTTTTGAGAAACTTTTAAAATGCTTTCAGATTAAGTTTTGTTAAAGAATTATGGTTTCTTCTGTAAAAAACTTGAAAAATATTTAGAAATGTGTTTTTAGAGACATTGGTCAAGCAATATGTAGTTGTGGTTGATCATTGTCGTGTTTATAGAGACATTGGTTTATCAATATGTTAAGAAATTTGAAAAAATGTATATAGTGAATTTGTATGTGATAGGTGCTAATTAGGTTACATTGGCATGATTTTGAAAGAAATTTTCTTATTTTGGATGATTTATATAGGATTTGATACTCAGTGTGACTTATATTTTATTTATCAGCCTTGTTTAACTTTTCGATGAAGAAAAAATGAATTCGAATAAGTGGGGCTAAGTTATAGAAGTTTTGACATGAATTTAGATGAACATAAGTTGAACATGGGCTCATGTTCAGAAATCATGTCAAACACAACTTTAGTTTAGCTCCTTAATGAAGGAGTGAACTTAAACAAATTGGAGCTAAATTAGAGAAGTTTTGACATGAATTTTATATGAACATATGTTGAATGTAGATCTATATTCAAAAAATAGGTCAAATATGGCACTGTGTTCCTTCTTGTGTAAGTTACTAGTCCATTATGTTTCTTATGGAATTTGTCACATAAAAAAAGGCCTAAACATAAACACGTGTTCTTAACATAAAACCTTGGATGAAAGATTGAAGAGATACCAAACCAACTTAAGGCTAACACAAGTCAGTGTTGGAATGGACCCTAAAACTATTGTTTTGGATTTATTTATTGATTTCATAAAAGACCTAAGTTGTCATTTGAATTATTTATAATTAATATTTGTAATTTAATTAGAATTTGATGGCATTTTGATTCAATTTGAAATATCATATATGAGAATTAATAATTCATATATATGAATGGATCATGACATGAATAATACAAATTCTATTAAATCCTAAAGATATAACCATATGAATAGCAAAATCCATTGTGGGAATTCATAGAACAAGTTAATTCATTCTTGAGGACTTTGATTATAAAGAGATTTCAACCAACTAACTTAAGGATAAGGGCTACATTGTTTGAGAAAAAAAAAGATTTTATCTTTAAAATTCATACCAATCGAAGAAATTAGGTCCAATCATTAAATCTTTTTTCAGAACATAAATATTAATTAGAAGTTGATAAATGTATTAGTTTTGAGGGGTGATCTTCAAGTTACTCCCAAATTCTCCATGGAACTTCTAATAGTGCACTCTATACTACACCACACCATTACAGAACAAGTATTAAGCGTCCTCCTTTTCTGAAATTTTCAATTAAACACAAATTTGCCATTTGCTTTTTAACCAATCAATTTATGTTTTATGATTATGTTCTTATGGTTATACACTTATGCTTGGATCTTCTCCCTAGCTTCAAGAGCTTCCTTTGGCTTTGCTTGGATACTAGGTGTGTTACTTCACCTTTCCTTCTAAATAGTTTTAGTCTTATTATGCACGAGAATCATAGTTTATATTTTGGATTCAAGCGTTTATTTAATTATTGCCCTTATATGATGCTAGATACCTTAGGCTTTTGCTAGCCTAATACCATAATACTTGGACTCCCTATTTAGAATAAGTTATTTCGTTATCCTATAGGTAACTTTCCCTATTACCATCTCCATCGAGCTCTCATTTTTGTTAAAGCATTTATTATTTCTTTCCATCCACAACAATTGTAAACATAGTTAAGCACTAATTATATATACTACATTGTCGTTCCTAGTGTTGTGTTTGTCATCTTGTATAAACTGAATTATCTCCAAGAGTTTGTTAATGGTGTATTATCAAAGACAGAGATCCATAGCGTGATTCCACACTTTTTTGAAAACTCATATTCAAATAATAATTAAGTAATTGATTCCAAGCCATCCTTGCAAAGAGGGCAAGTACTAGGTAGATTCATGAATGTTAGTCCTTCCGAAGTACAAAGATTGTTTCTTAGCCATAGTAGGAAAGAGGTTATTTACCTAAGGCATCTGTCTCATATTAGCTTAGTTAATATGGTCTTAGGGAATCCAATCCCTACAAGCTTTGTCAATGAACTTTCCACTAGCACAATTCTTCCATCTATAGTGATTAGCTTGGTTAGAATTTAGGGAATATCGAGGAAGCCATTATACCATCCCTCTCAAGTAGTTATCTTATTGGCCCTCATTTATCCATCTTCTTATTTTGTCTATTGTTTTCTTCTAACTATTTTTTAAAAAAATTTTCTAATGGTTATACTAGCTAGGGGTAAGGTTAATACTTCTAGACCTCCCTAGACCATGCTTGTCAATGATATTCCTATTGGGACGTTGTTGTTGTTGTTATTATTGTAGTGAGGTTGTTTCTTCATTAACCACTTTACAACAAATATTTTGTTTAAAGGATTCCCTCATTTTAAGTCGTTGTTTTAAGAAATATAAATAGCTTAGTTTATTAACTAGTCCCTATAAGCTTTTCCCTTTCAAGAAATAACTGTGCATCCACTTTACCTAAATGATCTTTATCCACCAGAATCCTCCATAATCTCTTCCCTAGCAATATTTTGTTGCATATGTTGATTGGTTATTACTAGAACCCTTTCATCAATTATTTTACACACTTTCTTCTATCTAACCTTGGCATTTGATCCTAACCTATTGTTATTTCCCTATTGAGATCTTCACAATCTTTTTAAAGGTTTTAAAATTTTTTGGAAATGAAAATGTGTGAGGTCCAGTAAATATACATAAAGTTTAGGATATTTTTTTAATCAAATTATAATCTAATTTTATATAAAAGAGCTATATTTATCAAACTGCCTAGCCTCTTTTATTTCTTCTTTATAAGTGGAAAGCATTCATGAAAATGCGATCGTTTTATGGATAAGAGGCAAACCTAAATAAATGATTGGGAGTTGCTTTGTTTCCAATCCAGAGATTTTTGAGAGTCTTTTAGCATTTGGATAAGCACTAGAGGAGAGTATTAGATGGTTTTTGTTCTTATTGATCCCTAATACATAGTGCTCCGAAAAAGTTTCGAGAGTAGACATTAACAAGTTCACAGAGTTAGCATAAGCCTTCAAAAAATTAAAAGATCATTCACAAAACATAGGTTGAATATTTCCTATTTCTTACATTTACTATAGAATCTAAAGTTATTACCCATAAAGATTTTATAAAAGTATAGTCTGGTGAGAGCTTTTATGCAAAGTATAAATAGGTAAGGGGAAAGTGTATCCTTTTGTAAGTCACCTACCTCTACTAAACAACTTTATTGGTTCTCCACTGAATAGAACACTAACAAAAGTAGAGATGATTCTTGATTTAATTAACCCTTTAAATTTGTTAGCAAACTTAAGAACTTCTAGTAACTGAAGGATAAAGGCCCACATGATATTATCAAAGATGTTGTTAAAATTGATCTCTATTATATAATTTTTTAGAGAGTTTTTCCTTACATAACCCTTGGGGGATTCTTGAACAATGAGTACATTATCATAAGAATTACTTTAGCCCCCTCAAAGAACCCCTAACAAAGACTTAAATACGTTTCTCAGTCTATTCGACAACATTTTAGAGATGGTTTTATATAGGAAATTGCAGCATGATATGGGTCTATAGTTACCAAAAGAATTAGGATTAGGGATCTTAAGGGCTAAGCAAATTATGGTCATATTAATTTCTTTGAGCATCTCTCCTTTGTCCATAAATTTCATTACTACTTTAGTTATAGTATTCCCCTTATGTCTAGTTTAAAAATTGAAATATACATTGAATCAATTAAGGCCAAAAGCTTTATAAGAATTCACTATAAACACCACTCTCTCAATTTCCAAGGCATTAAATAAGCTGTCCAACAGATTTAGATCCTCCCTTTTAAGTTGAATATTGATAAAAGGCCTAAGGAATTGAATAAAAGAATTTGTCTCATATAAGGAACTAATTGATTTCTTAAAGAAAATAAAATCTTCCTCCACTAGAACAGCTAAATTGGCATTTGTAGACCACATTGAGATGTTATTTTATTAGTATTATTCTTAGAAAGGATTGAGTTGAAGAATTACTTGGTGTTTCTTTCACCCTCCTTTATCCAATTTACCCTTTCTCTTTGCTAAAGAAGAGTGGATTGATTCTCTATTGCTTTCAAGTACTATGTAAAGTCTACTTATTTCTTATAAGCTCCTCATTTCCTATATTATTAGCTAATTCCTCTGGGATAGATGAGAGTTTTTCCTTGGCTAGATTTATAACCTCTTTAGTGTTTCCCATTCTCTTAGCGTTTAACTTCTTGAGTTCATTCATGATGCTCTTCAGCTTCTGCACATATATAATTTCTTTGCCGCCCAAGATACTATATTCCATCCCTTCCTATAAGGTAGCAAAAAAATCCCATTATTAGCTACGTAATTATTAAACCTATAGGGGAAGCTCTTTTCAGTAGTCTTAAATATCTCTTGAATTTTGATTGGGTATGATTGGAGAACATGTGATTCATAAAATAGGTATTTCTTTTTGCTTAGATTACCATTCAGTAGCTACCATTGCCCTATCTAATTTTTTTATGTCCTAATTAGAACATCACTTATTGCTCTATATAAACACACTATCCTCAATTCTCAAATTAAATAATTTAAGCTTCTTTATACAATTCTTCAGATCCTCAGTGTAGTTTCATAGGTTGTATTTGCCATCAACCTCAGATTTATGGAAGGTGTTATTATAGTCCTTCATTACTGTCCTGTGACCCTTTATGGATGTTTGGATCCTTTCCAAGCTCTCCCAAAGTAGTTTCCTTTGAAAATCTAAATTTTAGCCATATAAAATCGAAGCATATAACATGATGCCCTCTTGGGTGAAGTGCGTTTCAGCATGATCATTTTGTCATCTTCAAACTATTTAACCAACACTCTACTAACATTTTATGATACAATTGTTTTACGATAGTGGTGATGTAGGAGGTTAGAAAGAAAGTTCCATTGAGTCTCCGATTATATTAACCTCTCCATATTTTTCTACCTTATTTTAGTTTTTGAAATACTAAGAATGAGGGACTTTTCTTCATTGACAAAATCCCTGAAAGTTTGCTTCTTTCTTAGGTGATTTAAGCCTTTAAAGTTCCACACTATTGTAGCCATTTTGTTAAGAAGCTACCTTTGGATCCCCTAGATCCTCTCCTCTTTATTGATTTTTTACTACTCACTCTCTATAAGTCTTCCTTTATAACTTCCTTAGTTGCATCTTTCTTAGGATGTCTGTTGAAGTGTTCAAATTTTGATATTGTAAGGTGTAACCTTGTTCCATTATTGGATCCCTCTTATTTAAATTCTTGGTTACAATATCTTTAATAGTTTTTAAGGATTCTCTATTGGCCATTCTTTTATCTCCTTTCTTTGGATTGATCTGGTTTATACCTTATTAGTAGGGGGTTTGATATTGTGCTTAATATTCTTTTGCTTGCTAGCACCCTTAAGTAAACCCTTTGGTTCCTCTATTCCTATAATCTTAGCATAATTCCTTTCTTAAAAATATTCCCCACTTCCTTGCATACATTTCGCTAAGCTATGAGGGAAGGTTTCCACTAATAAATCACCAAAATGGAGTCTTCATATAGGGAGTTATCTGAGCTAAGCTTTATAAGGGGGTATACTATCCAAAAAACCTACAAAGAGTTCAATGCTTATGCATATTCTTATAAACCCTATCATCTTCTTCTTAGCTATGTTTTCATCCATATAGATAGGTTTTCCCTAGTAATAGGCTAGCATGCTTAGTCCCTTAGTTTTCTAATATTCTAAGGGAACTAATAGAGATAATAGAGTCAATCCTTTGATGGCTTCTTTATATGAGACAAAGGTGAAGAAAATGAGTTTCTCTTTAGAGAGAAGTATTTTAATTGCATCTTATCTCCACTGGAAGTAGAAGGAGTTAGAAATCATTATGCAGGAACCTATAGGAAGCTTACAGAATTGGGTCAAGAAGAAGGTCTGGCATATCTAATTTATAGGTTGATTTTTCAAACTAACAAACAACAAGGAGATTTGTTGATAAAAAAAGTTAGATAGAGTGATACTAAATCAATACTGGCTTAAACATTTCCTACTTTCTTAAGCCCGTTTTGGTGATAACATTTGTTCTGATCATTTTTTGATAGATATCTTGAATTTTTTTCCATCCAAAAAATTAGGAACTCTTGTCAAATTTTTCAATGGCTTAGCATAAAGATTAGACTTTCAAGAATTATTGCTTGCAAAATGGATTATATAAGTGAAAGGCTATAAAGCTATTCAAGTTATAAAGGAATTTAAACTTATTAAGGCTATAATTAAGGAGTTTCCTGAAGAACAAACTAAAGAATTATCAGAAGCCAAAAACAATAGGAGACTTGTACAAGAAAATTGATATAAATATTCTCATAATAATGCTATGAGAATATTAGAGAATCAAAGATTGAAGGAGTACTAAGACGCTTTATCCATTCACAATTCTATTTTAAAACAAAAGGCAAGGATCAATTGGACAAGAGATGGAGATACTAACTCCAAATTCGTCCACTCTTCTATTCTAGCTAGAAGAAACAAAAACAAGATTATTGCTCTCTTTAATACATTAAGAAAAGATGTTCATAAGGGCTAGAAAGACTTTTACATAGGAAATTAGACCACGTACAAGTTGGTAAATGAAAACCACCTCGACTAGATTAGAGTAAACAAAAAATGTCGAATCAAATTGCCATTTGCTTTGAAAGAATTCACACACGACTACTAACTTTCCCAAAATTAGGGGGGATCTATCACTTTTTGCTAATAAAAGCAGTAAGCAATAGCTATAATAAACACATATAACTAATCAAGTCTTTCGTACTGATTAGAAAAAGTTATAAGAGATTACAATGAATTTCTTCATTAATCTAATAGGATTTGAAAATGATAATCCCCAAGGAATTCAACGATAACATATTTTTTAAAAGATTTATCAGTCAGGAGATGAAGGAATATATGGACTTGCCTATTACACAATAGGAGATTAAAAAATTTCTACTTGGTTTGCATCTACCTAAAACTTCAGGACCTCATGGATATTCTGCTAGTTTCTTCTAGAAGACTTAGGATATCACTGCTAAACTATTCATTAAGGATATGCAGGAATCTTTTCCTTCTTCTTATATATTGAAGGAAATGAACCAAAATTTTATATGTCTTATTCATAGAGAAGAAGAATCCCTCATCCATGGTGGATTACAACCTAATATCTTGCTATAATATTTTTTTATAAAGTGATTGCATAGATTCTATCAAATAGATTAAAGCTAGCTTTGAATGATGTCATTGATTCTACTTAAGGTGCATTCATCATTAGGAGATCAATAGAAGATAATATAATGCTCATACAAGAACTAATAAAATACTACTCCTTAAGTAGAGATATTAGAAGTTGTTCATTTAAAATTAACTCCTTCAAAGAATTTGACACCATCATATGGAAGTTTATTGTGTCTTCTTACTAAATCTTGGATTCCTATAGCAATTTGTTAAATGGATAATGGAATGCATCATTACAACTTCTTTTAGAATTCTTATTATTGGAGATCCTACTCCAATCTTTAGAAATACTAGGGGAATAAGGCAAAGGGATCCTTTTTCCCTTTACTTATTCACACTAGCTATGGAAGCTTTATCCAAGATGCTCAATAAACTCATCTCTTATAATGGCATGTTTCAATACCATCATACTTGTAAGGGGCTGAAGATCACATATTTAATATTTATTAATGATCTTATGATGTTATTTGCTATTGATTTCCAATCCATTGAAATAATATTGAGTATTCCAGACTTATTCTTAGTTTGTTCTAGATTGAAGGTCATTGCAAACAAAAGCAATATGTTCATTTCTTCTGATGTGAGGAATCAATATGAATTGAGCAAGGGATCTGGTTATAGAATTCAATCTCCACCATTCAAATATCTTAACATTCTCATTACTATTACTAAGCAAAAATTTAGAGACTACATTCCTCTGATTGAAACATACAAAGCAAGAATCAATGTTTGACAAAACAGGTTTTTATCCTTTGTTGCTAAGATCACTCAGATTAATTCTATCTTAAATAGTCTAGGTGTGCAATGAAGTTCTCATTTAATTTTTCCTAAAAGAGTCATCAAGGAGACTAAGAGGTGTATCAAAGCTTTCTTATAGTCTAGAAAGGTAGAAAACTCAAAAGATGCAAAAGTTAAATGGAAGGAGATATATATGTTGGGCATCATTTCTGGAACCCAACTCTTAATCAGAACCATATAACGTGAGCGTAAACCAATGATGTCTCCTTAACCATCATCAATTTCCTCTCCTTGCTTTGATACCAGCTCTTGCAGAATATCATAAGACTCTCAAATATTTACTTCATCATACTCTTTAATACATTACTTACAACTAATTTTCATCATTCACATTTCAATACTCTAAAAAAAAAGGATTTTACAAAGTTATAATGGCCTTTAAAGCCACATTACAACATAATCCGAAATCTCAAAATACAAAAGTTATATGAACTACAAATTCTTAAAATGTGACTAAAGCCTTGTGTTTTCCAAAACTAACTCAAAATACAACATAAGCAAACTTGGAGTGGTGCCTTGACTCTATTTCACTCCATCTCTTGCTCATCACCTGGAGGTGGGGGCAGTAAGGGGGTGAGCTTAAAAGCTCGTGGGTAACAGTTTATAATAAAAACATATGCAAAAACTTTTGAAACCATTTTACTTGCCATAGAAAACTTTCATTGAGCCTATAAAACATATGTTTCTCAAAATTCTTGTTTGTCAAGAAATCAAAATCACAAACAACATAATTTATGAATTTTTCAACTTATTCGCAAATCATAAACACATAAGCACATCAGAATGGTTTAGGTAGGTCCAAAATAGAACGTACTACACATTTCCCCTAAGGGTCCTGTGTAGCCGTAAACAGAACGTACTAACGCTTTCCTACAAAATGGTTTTTGCATAGCTGTAAACTTATGGGTGTCCGTGGAGGAGCTCCATACCACTAGTAGGCAAGCAGGAGAAGCCTTTAGTCAAAGTGCACTTGACATACTTAAAGGACCAAACCAAACCCATATAACATGCATTTCATAACTTGTAAACATGTTGCCCAAATGGCGCATTTTCAAAACATGTCTTTTCATAAATCAATAACCCAATCATAAACAAAACATGTAGCAAACATATAACAATTTCTCATTTCATTCAAGAAGCAATAAATGCAATACATATGATGAAATTTAAAATCATTAAACTTTCTTGATTCAAAGAACACATTTAGTGGCTTATTTACTCTATTATAAACATGTGCCCACCTTGATTTCCTTGCTTATAGCCTTGCTCAAACATGCCTCTTCTCTTGTTCCTCTTGCTTGTTTGATCCTTTTATACAATAACAAAAATCCCAATCAATAGTGTTTTCAATAGAAAATCCCTTAAACACAATCACTAAAATTGGTTCTAGAATATTTAAACCCAAGCAATTTCTAAACTCCATGGAATCTTTTCAAAAATCCAAAAATTTCAAAATGGTTTTACCTTCATTCTTTACCAAATTTCTTAGCTCAAAGGGAAGCTCTTCTCTTCCTCTACTTGTTTCCTTCCTTGAACAATCTTAAAATCTCTCTTGAGGACTAAGAAAAGTCAAACCCTAGCTTGTTTTCTCTTCTTTCTCCCCTTATCTTCTTCTCTTCGTATTTCTCTCTCTTTTCCATGACACTTCTTTTTCTCTTCAATTTTCATTCTTGTTTCTTCTTAAAATGCAAGACAACTCTTCTTCTTCCAATTATGCCCTAAATGATTGAGAAATGTCCTATTTGTCCTTCCATTTATGCCTTATATATTTTATACTTAAGTGTCTTGTCAAAAGCACCCTTGAACATTCTGACATAACACTTTATTCCGAAAAAATCTTCTCTATTGTCTTACATTTCTAAGGACACTAAAATCCATCAATTCGGTTCAGAAATCTAAAAGCTAGGGCCTAAATATTTCAGACTATTGTTAGATTGAAATAGTACACTATACCCAACTTCCATCTAGAAATTGAAAGTCCTAGAGACTGAAATAGATTTCAAATTCTTCATACCCTTTGTAGCTCCATGTCTCTAGTTTATCTTGAAATAAGAAACAACTCATTTGGAATCCTATAGATCCAGATATATTCAAAATACTGAAGCTTGTTCAGTAAAATATCCAATTCCCACTCTTCTTACCGATACCCTTACTTTGATTCAATCCATCTTTTTTTTCAAATCAGCACCAGAAGCTATAATCTTTCATGGAGACGTAAAAAGAAAGTGCTAGGAAATCTAAGGGTTCAAGAATCACTTAATTTGGAGGCTGGATAACAAAATTATGGCTGAAAGAATCAAACAAAATTTGGTCCTCAATGATGTTGAACTTGTCTCGGGAAAAATGACATAACTTTCACTAGAGATGTTGGATTAAGATCATCTTAGAACGATTTCAAAGAGGACTTAAAGATCTACAACATTTATGAGATTGCAAAGACAGATTCTATCTTATGAAGGGTTAAAAATGGAATAGAAGATAGGTACAGATGAAGCTAAATGAAAAAGCAGACTAATGGAAAAAGACAGACGAATGGGGTAAATTGCTATAACTTTTCCTACAGATATCGGATTAAGGTGTTCTTTATACGGTTTGAAAAAAGGAATTCAAGATAGATAACTTTCATGAAGACCTCAAAGACAGATTCTATCTTCTAAAGAGTCAAAAATGGAACAGAAGATAGGCCAGGTGAAAAACAAAAAAAGTAAAAAACAGAAGAAGCAAAACATAGAAGATATGACGTCATCACAGAAGAAGCGAAAACATAGAAGAAGAAAAAAACAAAAGAAGCAAAACATAGAAGAAGCAAAAAGCAGAAGAAGTAAAACATAGAAGATATGACATCATCACAGACCATGTGACGTCATCACAGAAGAAACCAAAACATAGAAGAAGCAAAAAGCAGAAGAAGCAAAACACAGAAGAAGCAAAAAGCCGAAGAAGTAAAATATAGAAGATATTGTTGGATCGGAAAAAGAAAGCATGCTATATTTGGAGAAACGGTAGATTTCAAAACTTTTAAGAAATCATTTTTC
>JAOSBO010000008.1:37992572-38013163 GCA_027563915.1 Erythroxylum rotundifolium | reverse complement strand
AGGACGTTCCTTTCGGCTATAACTTGTCTGCAATGTTAAATTAAATAGTTATCCTAGAGTCGATGATCAATCCATATAAATTTCATACCACGAATTACCTTTAACTAGGTTTGTTTTCCATTGAATTCGAATTTCAATTATTATTGATGTCTTGATTTCGTATTTTTTTCGTTAATATTAAAAATCCCCAATTCTCACTTTATTTTTCAGTTTACAGTTTCAGTTCTAGTTAGCCTTGGGCAAGGCTAGTCTCTAAGGTTCGACCCTTCTCACCCTATTTACACTACTCTCAATATTTTCGTTAGGAAGAGTAGGTCTTTTATTTTTGGTGGTTTCGACACCCATCAAAATACTCCCTTTGAAATTTTCATTTTTATGTTGAATTTTTTATCACATTTTGAATTTTAGATATTCATATCTTCAATCTTAGGTTAAAATGAAACTAATGTCAATCCCTTCTGACATTCTCTTATAACCTTGAATAAGTGACTAGACTAAAGTTGCAATAGTTTTCATTGCCTAAGCCTTACAAATGCTAAAATAAAATTAGGTTTTCTTTGTTTAAATAATTATTAGGTAGAATCATATTATTGAGGTTAATTATAATAATAAGGTTTACTTAGGATTTATTAAAATTGTAAAGAATAATTTAAATTAATTTAAGTCTAATATGATATGTGAGTCCCACTTTATTACGTGACATGCATGGCATAATATGACTACAAGTCTATGCCATATTAGCACTAATGTGGCACATAATGGAAGCAGGCTTAGCCCTTTTCAAATTTTCATTTACTCAAGGTTTATTTTAAAAGTTTTACAAAAATGAGGGTTCATTTTGAATGCTTCGAAGTGTTAGGATCTAACTTGTATTTTGGTAAAATGTTAGGGTTAAAAATTATACTTTTTGCATGTCATTTATATTAAATATATTTTTATTGACTCAATTTTCACTTAACTTTATGAACCAAGAAATATGAAAAAAGCTAGCTAAGCCTTTACAGTTGTAAAGTATGAAAGAAGAATTGAATGCTTTAGAGAAAACTTATAGTTAGGATCTAATCCCAATTCTCCTAAGTAAGACTTTAGTGGGCTATAGATAAGAAGATTAAGAAAAGGGCATATGGGACTTTTTCATTTATCTTAAACATAACTCTATTAACTCAATTATCATTTTCCTTTATGAACCTAAGAAATATACAAAAGCTAGTGTTGATCCTTTATAGTAGCAAACTATAAAATAAAAATTGTATGTCTTAGAGAAAACTCATATTTTGTATCTAATCCCACTTCACCCCAAGTAAGACTTTTATGGGATATAAATAGGTCTATAAGATTAAGACAAAGGTAAATGGCATTATAGGATGTTGTAAGCAACCTTAAGGTTTAAACTAAAATTCAATTTAGACCCTAAGGTTTCATTGCATACAGAAAGAACCTTAACATTTCAAAAAAGTTCAAAAAGAACCCCAACTTTACATCTCCACTAAACCTCCATTAAATAAAATACATGTGGCATTGTTTTTTAATTTTTTATAGGTCCTATATTACATTATATTAAAAAATAAGAAAAATTTTTATCTAAATAAAAAGTTTAGCTACTATGTCTCTTTTTTTTTCCTTTTTTCTACTTCAGATTTCATTTATTTTTATCATTTTCCATTATTAAATCAGTAAAAGAATCCATGAAACATACCATTCTCAACCTTCTGGCTATAATCAAGTATAATATCTATTCTTATCACTTTAGTGTCTGTTACGTAAATCATGGATCCAAGTTTCAATTTTTTGATCTAATTTTAACCTAGTTGATTGTAACATATGGGAATGAACTGCCCAACACAAGGAAAAGGCTCTCATGGCATTATAAACCATGACTCACTTCATATAAGCTTTATAAATGTAACCATTTCACTTTTGCAATACCTGCTCACACCCATTTGTTCAAGTTTAGGATTTTGGTGTTTAGTGCTTTCACCACTAATCATCTCAACAAGTATTGCATAAGGCTCGGTATAATAACCTATTTGTACTAGTTGTTTGAAGAAATGACTGAACCAAATATGGTCTCTTAGTATTGGCTTATGGTTGGATGCACACAGGCTAGCCTGAGTTTGCTATTTGTCTTTATGTAAAAATATTAGAGAGTTAGGTTATGACAAATGAATTCATACTGGCAACAATAAGTAATGCAAGTTTATTGCTTGCAGACCTTAAAATTGGCAAGAAACTCCATGCCCAGGCTACGATTTTAGGGTTTCAACACAACCTTGTGTAGTTTCTGTAATAAAGAACAAGAAATTTTCATTGACTTGCCAAGCTTCACTAAAGAAAATTTCAAGGAAGATTAAGCAAGTTGCGAAGAGGAGTTCAGTGGCATGCTTGACTGCCTATGAACATACTAGATTGGTTAAATAATTTACAAGAACAACGTCATAGGCAATAGAGAAATAGGGTTTATACTAATAATAACACTAATTTTGACAACAAAATTGATAAAAATCACGACAGAAGAGCTCAATCCTATAAATCTTTAACTACACGACAGAAGAGTTCCATCCTATAAATCTTTAGCTAAAAAGAGAGGAGCTTCTTTTCACTTTATGAAGGTATAGGTATCTGTAACAGTTAAGGAATGCTATATGGAAGCAAGTTGCACTTGATAATTAATTAGCTAAGTACAACGATTAAAAACTTAAGATCAAATCACCAAAACTTGTAAAATATATAAGAAATGATTCATTAACTGTGGAGTTTTGATTATTATATATTAATATGTAGATCAACATAACTAAGTTATAAACATAGTTTATTCGTAATTTTAGAGTGGAGTTCTTTTGTTTATAGCTACTTGAGTGTTAACAGAAGAACCTAACTTGTAATCTTATAGATTGTTTTCTCCAACAAAAGTCCATCTTCTTCTTCCTTTACTCTATAGTTCTACATTTCACAAGGAATAGTCAAATAAGATAGTGATATGAGCTCTTAGGTATGGTGGTTGGATAAAACTAAAGGCTTTGTCATACACAGATGACATAGGAACCATAAAAATTTAAAAACAATGTCAAATATATTTTCTTTAACAGATAGTTAAGGGAGATTTTAAATCAAGTTTCTTTTTAAACATTTTTAAGTGTTAGGATTCTTTTCATACGTGTTAGAATGTGAAGGTCTAAATTGAAATTTGTTAAAATCTTAGGGTCCAATTTGACCCTTTTTCCAAAGTTATAAAACTTGACTTGTTATTAAAGGATTTACTAAAGAATACGGTATATATTATGAGGAGACCTTTTCTTTTATGGCCCATCTCTCTTTAGTTTGTTTCCTTATACTTACTGATGTCTTTAAGAAGTCAAAATTGTTTTAAATAGATGATAAGTCTACATTTTACATGTTATTAGAGGTTAAATTAGTTATAATTTGATATCTTTATGATATGTTTTATATGAATTATATAATGCTTTCTTATATTTAGTTCATTGTCTTGTAGGTAATGATTTTGAATAAAAATTTTAGATTTGAGCTTAAATTTATATATATTTACCCAATTGAGGAGAGATTAAAGTTAATTCAAAGCTAACTCAAAGGACGTCTACTTTTTTTGAGAAAAAAGTTAGTAGTTTTCCTTTTATAAAGGAAAACTACTTTATAGAATACGTTGGAAGTCAATTCAAGCCCTAAGATGTTGATAATTGAAAAGGTTAGTAAAGAAAACATAACTAGAGACAAAAATGATGAAAAAGTCAATAGTTGATTCTACATTAAATGAAAAAAGTTTAGAAGTAGAATAAAATTAGAGCCAGACTAGTATATGAAACTCTAGCCATACTTGTCATAAATTTATGCGGAAGGTTACAAAACAAAATCATTAGTTACAATTTGGTGTTAGGCACTAGTTATATAATGAATTAAGATTTAAAAAATTCTAAAACAAATGAATGTTAGTTCTTGTGCATAATTTTCAAATGCACGTAAACATCATAAGTTCAAGTAACTTACGACTTAATTTTGTAACCATAAAAATTCTAGAGCAAAATGGATTTTAGTTCTAGTGCACAATTTTCAAGAACACATAAACATCATAAGTTCAAGTAACTTAAGAATCAATTTGAAGCCTTAACTATACATATTTTTTAGGATGACCAACTTGAGTTTTCATTGTTTTAGGTATTTCTTAGCATTAAGGAAGATCAGGAGTCAGATAAGAGACCATGACAACTTCTTTAATCTTTTTCTTCATTCTTTCTCTTATGTTAAAAATGATTTTCTTTGGTTTTTTTTTTCCTTCTTATATTTAGTGGCTAAATATCTTAGTTAGGGTTATGGATATAGCATAGGATGTATTCTTTAATTATTTAATGAATGGTTTGATTATTTCTTAGTTAAATTTATTATGTTCTTCTTAATTGTTTGATTTATGCCTTATCACTATGAGTTCAATCTTAGAAATTGTATAAAGGACCAAAAGGTGAATTAGGATACTAGGAGAATAAACACCTTAGATCTAGAGAATAAAGGTATCTCAGACTATTGTGATAATAAAAAGATTAAATAGGCTTAATAAGTTTAATTAAGTTGAATCACACATTGAGAGGCAGTGGTTACATAATTGAATATACCTATAAGCCTTAAGAGAGGGCATAAATATATTAGGTTAATTTTATTTTAACCATAACAATAAATCTTACATGATAATTAGAATTCTACCTAAGTGAATTTTGAAATCATAATTTTATCTCATTGATTTATTTTTACTAGTGTAATTGTCATTTTTTAATTTATTAATTCAATTATCCTTCAATAAATCTTGTTTTCTTAATTTTATTGTTAGGCTAAGTTTAATAAACATAGCAATATAATTTTTATATGATCAATACTCTAGATTTACTGACTTGCTATAATTGACTCTATAATAATTTTTGTATGATCAATACTCTAGATTTACTATAGTTTTACTGACTTGCTATAATTGGCTCTATACACTTGCAAATAGACTATAGATCAATATATGTTAAAAGTTCCTATCTCAATGGTGACTTTTATGAACTAATATAAATGCAACCACTTTCAAATTATTATTATTATCCTACAAATACTTTATGTCACTTTAAAAAGGCTCTCTATGGTCAAACAAGCTCTTCGAGCATACTTTGCTAAATTTAGCATTAATGTTTTAAAACGCGGCTTTCTTTCTGGTCGTTGTAATAATTCCTTGTTTGTTCTTTATACATATAGAGGATATTCTCTCTTATTACTCTATGCAGATGATATGGTCATTATTAGCAATAATCTTGGTTGTGTTATATGATTGAAAAAATAACTTAGGTAGCACTTTATGATGAAAGATCTTGGATATATAGCCTATTTTCTTGGACTATAAATCCTTTACAATGATTCTAACTACTATATCTCTTGATAAACAGGTGTTACTAATATTTGATCTTGCCCAGGTATAAGTGATGAAAAATTTACTTCCACTTTTATCGAGAGTGATGTGTGTTTCATACCAATAAATGCCAAAACTTTACCTTGTATTGAAAAATGGTGGAGATTTTGTTATACTTTTCATTTACTCATCTTGATATAACTTATGCAATTTGCATTATTAGTCAATTTATAACAGCTCCTAAACTACTCATTATATTACGATACTCTGTATTTTGCGCTATGTTATATATACTCAATTTTATAGTATCCCACCTTCATCATCAACTTCGTTAGAGCTCCTCATATGATGATGTTAATTAGGTTGAAGATCCTACTAATTGATGCTATATATATGAGTTATGTTTCTTTCTTGGTGATTATCTTATCTTATTGAGAAGCAAAAAATAACTAGTTTTAGACTGTTCTTATCTTATTGAGAAGCAAAAAATAACTAGTTTTAGACTGTTCTAGTATTAAGGTTGAATACTTAAGCATTTCCAATAATACTTCTAAACATCTTTACTTATGTTGGTTATTAAAGGATATGAGAATTGAACATTTATTAGCCATTATTATTTATTGTGATAATCACAGCACCATTCAAATTACTTATAATGACATATTTCATGAGCGATAAAAATATATTAAGAAAAATTTTCACTTTATTTGTATTCATCTACAGTAAGAAATTATCTCTTATATCTTTGTATCATCTCATGATCAAACAACTGTCATCTTCTTGAAAGCCTAATTGCTAACTACAATATAATGTTACCAAAATATGATTGATTGCATAATAATGAAATAATTAATGCAAAATATTTAGGCAATTAATTATAATTATTATCTTGATTATCTTTCTATTCATATACTTATACCTCTATAAATAAAGTATTTCTCGTACATATTTTATACATAACAATAACATATAAAACTTCTCTTAAACCGTTATGCTTTTCAGATGATGCGGTTCAAATAGTGATCTTTAAGGTATTTCTTCATTTTTAGGCATTAATACCTTATTTTTGATAAATTAAGTCGAAAGGAATATAATAGGTTTAACCAAGTGGCGAATCTCATCATTGCCAGCTATAGTGATATGCTAGCAATGACAAGAGTTTAAGGTTCCATTAGTTTAAGGTTTTATTAGTTTGAGGTTCAAGTTGGATGATCTTCACAATGTTAGAGTCCTTATTTAGTATTGCTAAATTTTAAGGTCCAAATTAGATTTTGATGTAGAGATTAGGTTTAAGATGCACATTTAAATGAGCTAATATTTGAACTTAGATTCCTATAAGCCTACTCTAAAATCTTCATCCTAAATGTTGATTAAAATAATTTGTTTAAATTTATGTTCATGCTTGCTTGTGCTTTCTTTTTGTTTCTCTTGAAGAATATGAGTGGAGTGAGAGAGAGCTCATATAGTATTTCCTTATAATAGGTCTAATCAAAATTTTTAATGCCCAATAACTCTTTTTAAAGCCCAATTGTATATAAAAATAAAATTAACTAGAAAAATAATAAAAGTTCAATCGGGCTACAAACTCATTACGATTAAATTTATATCTTTTTACTTCAATTGAGTTATGAAAATTAATTATCGTTGTAGGCATATTAGTATTGAATTCAAATATTGATTTGTTTAATTAAATTTGTTAAGCCCACTACAATAGTTTGGTTTATCCAAGTTTTTACCCAAGTCGTTTAGGTTTTTAAGACCTTTACATTTTCCTTTTAGTAATAAACTTTTACTCTATTATTAGTGAGAGATGTTGCCCCTTCTTTCTATAATTCCTCTTTCCTCTTTCCTATTTTGTAACCATCATATTAGTTTCAACTAGTTATAGGTAACTCTTGTTTTCATTTCATTCATTCTTGCTCCTTAAAACATTCCTTCTTTGCATTGTCTCATTTCTTTCACTTCAGCATTTAATGCTCGTCATTCCCTCTTTTTCCTTTAAGCAATGTTGCTCATTTCATAAATATTCTCACTTTAGCTTCCTCTCATCATCTCCTTGAGGGTAGACTATCCCTTCTTTTATGAAAGTGATATCATCCTCTCAAGATGGTAGGATTATAACAATGACTAAAACCGTCTAGAGTACGTGGTGGGCAATTCTACATGTTAATCCCTATGCACCCGAGTAAGGGTGAATTTCGTGTTTATAAATTTTAAAAATTTTACTAACCAATATACTTAATTAATAACAATCAATATAAACAAGGATGACAAAATTGCTTAACAAAAATAATTAAACAATTGAATAATAATTTAAAGAGGATAGGAAAGAGAGAGTGCAAACCGATTTATAATAGTTCAACAAATGACTCTTACCTACATCCACTCCTAAGATTCTTCTTGAAATTCCACTATAATTATTCTTTTAAGGTAAAGAACAATGTTTGTACATTCTTTCATGGTAAAGAGGAATCTTTCTTACAATCTTCTTCCAAGGTGAAGAGAAACTTCAATATCACTTAGATCATCCCTTAAGTAAAATTTTCAACATTCCTAACAAAGCATTACAACTAAAAAATATCTCACTTTTCACTCACACAAATATGACACAATGATGTTTAAATGATTGAAAACTGGTGAAGAGATCAAGTAAAAAGGAAGTGTAGTAACCTATCTTTGAAGATGTTGGTTAAGTAGGTGTGTTAGGTGGATAATTACTCTTAGGAGGAGAAAATTGGAACAAAAAACAATGTTCTAAGAAAAGATAAAAGCGAGCAAGGTGGAGTGTTCTATGGTTACTATTTTTATATTTGAAATGGTTAAAAAATATCTAGGTAACTAAAATTTTAAAAAATGAGGCAAATGGAAAGAGAGTGAGATTGAAAACAAATGTATAAAAAAAATAAAAAGGTGTCCAACAAAATCTTATAGATTGAGAGGGGGAAAAGAGTTAGTGAATACTAGATGAAAATGAAACATCATAGAAAAAAGGAAATAAGAGATTGAAAAAAGGTAATTAGTTGGAAAAACTGTAATTAGGGACGTTGATAAGCCAAAATTTCTAATCTCTACTTAGAATAGCCTGATAAACTTATCAGCAGGATAAATTATATATTTACAAGTTAAAATTTTATTAAACTCTAAACATTCATCATAAAACTTATAAAATGATGAATATATGCATAATAACTACAATTAAATTCACAAGGTAAAAGTTTAAGGTTTAAAGATATATTTAACCATAATTATAAATTTAGGATTTATTTAATTTTAATTAAAATTACGGTGTTAAGTGTATTTTAATAAAAGTTTGAATGAATAAATTGATCTCTTTTTTCGTTTAGGTAAAAGAACACAAGTAGAAGAATCAATTTCAATTTGAACAAGAGCTTTTTTGCATATACATGCAGATGTAAGTGTTAGTTTATATTATACAACCAATCAATTAGTTGTAGATTGGTGACAAAATAATTAATAAAGGCATTCTTTATCTTTATGCATTAGTTACATTTGATGTTTTAATACTAAAGATAAAATCCCTAGAATAATTAATGTGTAATTGAAATTATGATGAGATCATAATTATGAGATTTAATTTATATTTACGTATTATTCCTAAATGTTCCTAGTTGTAGTTTCATCAAGACGAGATACTATTGAAACGAAAAAACTAGCACACATTATGTTTCTTTCTTATGAAGAAAGTAATTAATCTTATAAATTAAAGTGTGGATATACTTAAAGTGTGGGTAATTATTAGAAAATAAGGAACTTAACCCCAAGTATGAAAATCCTATATGGAATACTATTTATATGTCTTTGGATTTCCTCATATTGATAGTTATATAATTGATCCTTAGACTTGAGATTATCAAGGTATCTTATGTGGGAATTATTATGCTTTGATATTACTTATGAATTGTCCTAGGATAATTCATTCAATGGTCCTTGATATAGTATAAACCATATAGAGATAGTTGAGTACGTCAGTAAAAGATTCGTCACTTTAAAGTGAATAGAGAGAATGTACATTTGAAAAGGCATTTTCAAATATCAATTATAAATTAGCAAGAACAAATAAGATTGGATACAAAAGAGTAGACACTATATCCATACTTTATTCAATTGGAACACTGGATGACGAAAGGGTTAAATTATAAATCATAACCCTGCATGGACAGGTTAAGTCAAACCAATTTGACATTCCTATTATTTGGCTAGTTATGACATGTTGCTTGACGTCAATCTTATCATATGATTATAAATTATTTATTTGGAGAATTAACTATAAATTAAAATGAGCTTTAATTTATCTGATTTTGATTGTGAATTAGAATTATAATTTATAATAATTGTCAATATATTAGGAACCTAATCAGTCACACATTAAAGAGCAGCTTATGAAAGAAAATCAATTTAATTAAGTTGGACTTAATTATAAAGTTTGAGAAACTTTAGGGATCAAATATAAGATAGTTGATTTTAGTAAAATTAAATTAATTATAATTAGAATATGACTTTAATTATAATTAAGGAATTTAATTTTAATAAAATTATAAAATCACCCTAATGATTTTTCTATTAATTAGAAGAAAAGACAAATGAGCTAGCACTCTTATATTCTTCTTCTCAAAGGAGTTAGAGAAACTGCTCTATGAATACCATTAGAGGCTGGACAAGTAAATAGTTTGTGGTTGACAATTTGGAAAATGTTTCAAAGGATTTTAACAAGAATGTGAATTAGGTATGATTTCTTACGATTCATATTCACGTATTATTTAAGTTAATCAATTATCGGGATTTGATTGGAAACCATAAAAAGTTTTATTTCCATTGTGCCCATGATTTGATGACGGCTAGTTTCTAACAGTGGTATCAATGCCTCCTTTTAATTGTTTAACTTAGATTAGAGGCTTGATTGTTATTGATTCTGAATTTAAAAAAAATCAAGTTTTTGAGAACTGAACTGTGTTTGTTCTTCGAGACTATTTTTGTTCTGCTTTTTGAAATTTTCATTTTCATTTTTTTCATGCATTTTGAATAATGAAATCCTTATTCTTGAAATTTTTTCCACGACTGGTCTTCATTTTGATTTATAAAAGAATGTTTCCTGTATGCGTTTGTGTATGTTCTGCCACGCTATTCTCTACATTTGGAAATTTTTTTCTCCTCCCATAGATATATGTGTGTATATTGGTTGTTTACTATTAATTCCTTAAAGCATTATCTATTTCGAAAAGCTACTTCCTTATGATTGCAATTCTTTGTTCTGTGATTACTGCCTTGGTTTTGTGTCTAGTTTTATTTATCATTGCGATTTACTGCCTGCATTTTGCATCTATTTTACTAGGCTTAGTGATTAAACTCACCAGTGGCTTGAAAGCCACCGGTGGAGTGTCTAACCAGTGGCATGATGACTGGCGTTGTCACTGGTAAGATCACGATGGGCGATTAAATGCCCATGGATGATGCAGCAAACGAAGCGATGAGAAGCAACGGTGAAGACCAATTGACGGCAGGGAGGTGGCGGTGAGGAAAAAAATAGAGAGGCAATTGGAGAACCGTCGGTTGGACACCTGATAGTTATTAACCTGACAGTTGGAGCTACATAGGGTTGAAGACTCGCGAACATTACTTGACAAGTCGAAGAAATGTGAGAAGCAGTCAAAAAATGTGGGAGACGATAGACGCGTGTTCGACACGTGCCCTCTGACCCTTTTGGACATGACAGAGTAGATGTTACTGAAGCGTTCAATCAGTCAACGTTCGCTGTTGACTGAGTGCACGCGCCCGCATAGTCAACCATTAAAAAACCTTTCCCATCTTATTTTATTTGATTTTAATGTGTTTAAAAAGTTTAATTTGATTGATTAAATCAGTTTATATTCCTAATAAAATTGAAAAAAGGTATTTTCCAATTTTTGAAATTATTTTTGAAAGAATCTTTTGGAACTTAATTAATTTTTCAAGAGTTGAATTATTAAATTAAATTAGTTATTACATCAATAATTAGAATCAAGCCAAGGTTTTAAAAGATTTCTTTCACAATTGGATTAAGTTAGAAATTATAAATATAATGAGATTATATCAATCAAAGATGAGATCTCAATTTCAACAATTAAAGTAATTATTTTTCTTAATATGATTAAGAGTAAAAATTTTATTGATTCCTAACTAATTTTGGAAAGTAATTTCTAAAATTAGAATTAATTAGTTTCAACTAGATTGAAATTAATTAACTCGACTCCTTAAGATTATGAAAAGTGTTTTCTTAAGTAACTAAGAAAGATTTTTCTTAATTAAATTTATTCATTTCAATTTGATTGAGATAAATTAAATTTATGATTATATTTGTTTAGAGATTTATTATTCGATTTAATTTAGAAATTGTTTCTTTATTTATGAATTATAAGTTTCTTGATTTATTAGAAAAAGTATTTTTCTTCCTTAAATTTTTGAAAAAGTATTTTATTTATAATTTAAAAAATGACATTTCTTTAATATTTTTTGGAAGATAGTTTTCTAATCTATTAAAGTAAGATTTTCTAATTCATTAAGAAATCAATCTCTAAATTAATAAATAATATAATGACTTTGTTAATTAAATTTAAAAGTGTTTTATTTAATTTTGAAAGTAGCTTCCTTTTAAAATTAGAAAATAATTTTCTAATTAAGGAAAAGCAATTTCTAATGAGTTTAGAAATAGTAATTTCTAATTAGATTAGAAATAATTTTCTAATTGGATTAGAATGTGTTATTTATATAATTTTGGAAAAGAAGTTTTTCTAAATTATAATAAGGAGCATATTTTATTGAAATTTGTTTTCAATTAAATTTTGTTAATAATTAGAAATAATTTCCAATTAAATTTGAAAATTATTTTAAATCAAACATTTTTATTTGGATTGGGAATTTAGTTTGTTTAGGAATCAATCAGTTTAATCTATTTAAATTTTCTAAATAGTTGGCAATAATATTTTAGATATAGTTAGAAATATTATTTTAGATTATAAAGGTCAAAACTTGATATTTTATGCATATAATTTGATTTATGAGTGCATAAATTGCATACCTTATTTATATGGTGTGTATGTTTATATTGGATGCATAAAAAATTATGTGTATTATATGTGCAATATTTTACATGCAATTGATGATTGATGAGACAGACAAAATTGAAATTCCTCATTAAAAATATTAAGTACACGTGGAGAACATGAATGTTGCCTTCCATTGTTATAAGAATAAATCAGGTTTCTATTTATAATAGGCTTATTAAGTAAACTCAAGGCTACTTTAACCCGAACATGTTTAATCTTATTATAGTGGGATCTACATAACTAAATTTGTAATATCCTAGTTCAATGATTATAGTGTGTAATGTGTTATATATGCATTTTATAGAGTACGCTCTATTTGTGGTGTACTAGAGTAATTTAAGCGTTTAAATGTATTCTTGAGGTTATAACAGAGATCACGGATAGACCAAAGATGGCTATGGACCTGATCAAAATTTCTCGAAAAATTTCGTAAAACTCCAAAAAGCTACGGAATGAGTCTTAACGAGTTTTAAAAGCCTCGAAATGTGCATTGGAGATTTAGGTGAACTTCTGAGTGAAACTTGGACGATTTCAAATTTAATCTGAAAATTCTTTTAGGTGATTGAAAAGTTACCGAATAATTTCAAAATACAATGATAAGCCCTCGAATTAGGATTGGAGTTCATAGGAACTGAAACAGATCAAAACGAAAGTTGTTTGAATAGAATTCAGGTAATCCGAAATTATTGGACTAAAATACACTTTAGGAAAATAATGGATATTGATGATTTTAAACCCATTCCAAATTTTTAAAAGCATCCAATCAATAAATATCAACCCTAATTAGAGTATTGCACGGTCAATTTGAAAAAAGACAGTTGGGAAATGCTTTTAGTATTTTATTTAATTAGTTGGTCGATTAAATGCATTAAAGGACAATTTGGTCTCTTTGAACTAATTAAGGGTACTTAGGTCTTCTTACATGATATTAGTGTATTGATAAGTCATTGGAGATGACCAATGAGATGATGACATGTGTTTGACGAGTCATTAGTAATGACAAATGAAAGGGAGAGTCACATGTGTAATCCGTTAAATGAGGATAAAAAGCAAAATTTAAGATAGTTTGATTCATTCTTTCAACATAAATGTGAGAGTGATGAAAGAGTAACGTGAGAGACAAAACATAAAGGGAAAAGAAGAGAAGACAAGGGTTAACATTGGCTAAGGAGAGAGGAAGAAGAGTGTTGTCATTTTTTATGGAATTTGATGGTGATTTGGAAAAATCTGGAAGTATTCATTAAGTACTCAAAAGATTGGAGGAAAAAGTGGTAAATTTCTTAGCTTAAATTTCTAATTTTTATAGGTTTTATTGATTGAGATAGATGTGTTTAAGATCAATTTTGTCTTGGTATTACTTTTATGTTTCTTTGTATAGAATTAGTTGGAAATGACAAGAGAAGAATGTGTAGTGGAATTCTGTCTTAGGTTAACTTGAATCAGTCCTAATGTTTTGGCCATAACTCGGCCTATAGACCTCCACAGTGAGTGATTCAAAATGTATCTGAAACCTAAGAATAGTAATAAAAATTTCAAGAAGAAATCTAGCCCTAATTCGGGATTAACGATATCGAAATTTGAGATTTAAAATGGTAACCTAATATTGCCCCTATGTTGAAACAGCTTGTGATATTTGGTACATTTTTTAGGCTTTAGAAGTTGAAATGGAATGATTCTTGATGATATAGAAACTAGAGACATAGGGAAATAAATTTCTAGCAAACCTTAAAATGTAATTTTAATGTTTACTATATGAAAATTAAGGAACAAGTGCAGGTATGGATTTTGGACATGGGTCATAACTGTGACTCATCATGCATGATTGTGATATGGTGAATTAAATTAGGTGAGATTGTATTTTGAAGGAATTGTTAAGTTAGAATGGATAAAATATGGCATTTAAGTGACTTTTGAAGTTAGATTTGGGAATGGTGACCAATAAGTTAGCTTACAGAAGTAATTAGAAATATGATTAGCATGCGTGTTTCACGATTAGATACAAATCTCGAATTCGGTTAAACTGAATATATAGTTTTAATGCTTATTTATTAATTTGGAAACAAATGCCTAAGAGAAACATGTTTTGTACAGATAAAGGAGAGTCAGCCATCACGAGATTCTGCTTGGCAATAAATGTTCAAAATTGTGAGTGTATTTAATTGTTTTATATGACTAAATTATTTACAAAAGAATTGATAACATAAGAGTCTTCTTTAAATTGATTTTATGCAAATGATTTCTATTATAAAGACTAACAAGTTGTTAGTGTATTTTAATTTTTTTATATGATTAAATTCTTTACAAAAGAATTGATGATATGTAATTGTATTTTAACTATTTTATATGACTTAATTCTTTGTAAAAGAATTAATTACATGTGAGTGTTCTTTAAATTGCATTTTTGCAAATGATTTTCATTAACTAATGAAATGAATATTTATATTGAGTTTTATGCAAATGATATTTTACAAGTGAATATTGCTAGCATAAGTGTATGCTTTGACAATATATGATTTTTAATTTGAAAGTTAAATTTTATATGATTGGGAATACATTGAAATAATTCACTTATGAATCCTCCCATGCCTAATTTAGAAAAGAAGATGAGTCATGAATATAAAAGTTTCTTTTGCCTATGGTACATTGGTAGACTTTATACATGTTATTACACTGGTATATTTATAGTGGTTAGCCTATTATGGGTAAGCAATGTAAAACTAGCTCCGTAAATAATGGTTAACCAGTCACAGGTAATCGATGTAGAACCATCTCTGTGACTTATTACAGGTAAGTGATGTAGAACCAGCTCTATAACTATCGGTTCATAACAGCTAACCTATTACAGGTAAGCTATGCACTTACCTGCCTCGTGAATTTATGTCAATGTACCATATCCATATGGTAAAGAAACTTGTGGTGGGCTATGATGAGTAAGGAAAGTCATGAAAATGGTAATGTCGCCACTATTTATGTTAAGGTGATTTTAGAGCTACCATATGGTACCAATACTACTGGTTGGCTTTTTTTTAGTATTAAAGTTTTCAAAAAACTTATTGCCACCACTGTTTATTGATTAAGGAAAATGGGAAGTGAAACTTTATATGATGAGTTTAATTTCGAAAAGCATTTTGAATTTTTTTTAATTGAAATTGTGTTTTACAAAATGTTACGTTATTACCAGATTTGATGATGCACAAATAAATTTTGTTATGGAAAATGTTTTACCGTAAGCTACATGATTATATGGAATATTTTAGTTAAGCTGCTATAAAAAGTTAACTTTTAGTAAACTGATTATACTCACTGAGCTCATTTAGATCACTCTTATTTTTATGTTTTTAAACAAACCACCATAGGTATGCGTACAGATGCTACAGTAATTGGGACTTCGTTACAAGATTAGTTGTATCGTCGGGTGCTACTATGCTTGTGTCATTTTGATGTGTACACTTGTATAAAGAGTGGATGTTTATAAAGGCCTTTAAATGAAATTATTGAATATGATTTACCTTTTTAAAGTTTATTGTAGTGATTATTGAGAATTATTTGTTTGGGGTTGCTTGTGAGTAGACTTGAAGTCCATAATTTGTAGTTGAGAAATTGGTGTGAACATTAAAGTGTTTTAAAATGTGTTATGCAAGTTTTTGAAATTTAGGAATCTTATAAAAACAGTCGTTATGCTGCCAAAATTTTAATAAAACATTTTAAAAAAAGTTCCCACTATTTTCTGTGATTGTAAAAGTTAAAGTATAGAAGGTTTTTAATATTAAACAACTTGGCTTTGCGAGAACCCTTCTGTTGAGTTAGATATCGATTGTAGGGCTACTATGGGGTCGTTGGGAGAGCTCCACTCGGGTTTCAGAAGTGGAACTCCAAGATGGATCCTTTTAGGTGGTATCAAAGCCTATTTTGAAATAGGGTGTCTCTATACGTGTTATGATTTTATAATGTGATTTTGTGAACAAGGCAACCTAGAAGTTTTGTTATTTTTCAATGATATATACTTTATCTTTGAATTCACAACATTACGCACTAACAAAACTTGAGGGGTCCCAAAACCACATCAGAGGCTCCAACTTTTCAAGTACCTTTAGCTTGGGAGATTGAGCATATGGGTGGATCACTAAATGTTTTTCTTTATGAATTAAGCCCTTCTAAAATAGTGAAGACTGACAAAACTATCAGTGGAATTTTGTTTTTACTTGAATGAACAATGTAGATACGAGCAGGGTGATTCACTAGCAGTGGGAGGCCCTAGCAGTGTCAGGGATTTTGATTAAGTGTATATATAAGTTAGCGCAAAACCATCTAATAGGAGTAGAGACCCTGAAAGTTCCCTAATTTGGTTGGATTAGGATAAGAATAATAAATTTAAATGGCTTGGTGATAGAAGGATGAAACGAGGACTATCGACTAGTCAGAGATCATTCAGACCACCTACAGCATCCAAAGACTCCTAAAACACTAAGAGCTCAGTACCAAGGTGTAGCTACTATGGACAGAGACTACCTGTATTGGCTAGGGTAATTACAGTAAACCAACAGGATGCTAAGGATACATCTAATACGATGTTAGGTACTGGTAGTGATAAGTATATTGAGATTAATCTCATAACTATGCACGTGTATGTGCTAAAAGATTGTGTTAGCTAGATTAATGTGAACTTGGAGCTTTTAGAGTGCCATATGGTAATAACTACTTTCACTAAAACTATGATAGTAATGTAAAATGTTCATAGAGGTAGTTACATAGTAGTTAGATTTAAAAGCTTTCTAATAAGTTGATCTTATTAGATATCGATGACTATGAAGTCATACTAGGAAGGAAATTGGCTAATAGTACATTCTATCGGTGTGGATTGCTTCTAAAGGAAGTTAGGATTTGTACACAAAGGAAGTTAGATAAGTATTTATTAGAAAATGTAGAATGCTCCCATCTTTTATTATATCAACCATGATAGCTAAAAAAGTACTAACAAAATTACTATGCAAGTTATTTAGTTTTATGGTTCAATAATTAAAGAAGTTTATGAGGTTATTTAGCATTTAAATACTGGAAAAGTAATTTGTGAATATATCTGGAGGATGAAATTGCTTATTACGGTTGAATTCATTGAGGATTAATTATTGATATGAGTAACTGGTGACTGAATTTTGATATGTTTAAATGTTATGACCTTATAGAGTGGTTGATTAGAATAAATATCAATCTTAGCATAACTTTTTTTAAGGCAAGTCTATTTTTGATTTTAAGGTGATTTGTGGATTCGTACAAAGTAATGTTATGGATGAAATTGTGATGGAATCTTTAATCAATATTAATGGTTGAACAATATTTTTGGTATAACAAACCACTCTCATATAGCATATACCTGAACGTATTGACGAATATTCAAGAACATACTCTATGTGGATGGCACATTAAAACGATCGAATCAAAACATTACAAAATTAAGCATCAAACACATCTTCAGCAAACCAGTAATCATTTTGGTTCCTATCATTTACAACATATCCAATAATAAATGTCATTGCACTTTAGAATTCACACATACATTATGTAACAGTCGAGAAATACACTTTGGATGCAAAATCATTGTAGACATTTGCAAATACAATTGATCCCGACCACTAGCTCATGTCAAAATGCAGTAGCTACTTCAACTAAATTAGCTAGATCTCTTCTGAACCTGAAAGACGATTTTGCAATTTTAATGAGTTTTGCGAACTCAGTGAGTGAATCATCCTCAATGTGCTTACTCATATTAAACATAAGAGCAATTCACAATCAATCCAATTCACAGACAAATCATATCATCAAATATTGAATATCCCTTCACTTTTCATAATGCTTCAACAAATAAAATTTTTATACACTATTTCACATTTCTATTCTAGAACAGTCCAAACAATTCATTTCAATCGTTCATTTAATTCATATCAATTTATATACAAATGCACATGTGACTCCACCTTCATTGTCACTTTATTGCAACTGAGTGCCTTTTTTCTATCCTGTATCTATCTTGGATCACTACAAGAAAATCACGAAATAGTGGCAGAAATTTCCAGACGGATAAAAAACCGACGCTATTTACCAACGGACAGGAACGATCCTTCGGTAAATACATTGTACTGTTTATATATAGCAACAAAAATATATTACTGTCGGCAATATTGGAGGGAAAGAATTTCACGCAAAATCTCCGATGACATATAGCGACGACACAACCTACGGCGTTGGAAAAAATTGTGGGAACAGTTCCCGCAATTTAATTGCTTCAAATATATACCAACAGACACTATTCCATCAGTATGTGTACTGACAGATTAGCCACCACTGTCGGTAATAATTACGGGAATCACTCCCGTAATTAATAATGTCGGTAAAAGTATTTCAGCCCCTGTTATATACCGACATAATGTGATCCATCGGTATCCGTTTAATTAACTTTACCGACGGAATGTTTTCTTCCGTCGCAAAATGTAGCAGTATTAGAGGCAATGAAGTAATTGGGTAATTCTAAATATCGACGGAACATAAAGGTCGTCGGTAAAGTCATCGTGTTTAACTCGACCAGATGGCATGCGTTTCATTAATTTTATCGACGGACTTTGTTCTTTCGTCGCAAAAAGAAGCGATAACCAGAGGCGGTGAAATAATTGGGAAATTTAAATACCGACGGAATATAAATTCCATCGGTAAATGTCGGCAATTTGCTAAATGAAACGTTGTCGTTTGGTTTAAGACGACACAGTAAAATTTTAATCATCAATAGAATATGTGTTCTGTCAGTAAGTCATTGTGTTTAACTTGACCAGATGGCATGCATTTAATTAATTTTACCGACGAATTGTGTTTTTCTGTCACAAAAGGAAGCAGTAACCAGAGGCGGTGGAAGAATTGAGAAATTTAAACACTGACAAAATATAAATTGCTTCGGTAAATGTCGACAATTTTCTAAATGAAACGTCGTCGTTTGGTTTAAGATGACGCAGTAAAATTTTAATCACTGTTGGAATGTGTATTTTGTCGGTGATTCATCGGGTTTAACACGATCAGCCCCGCCTCCCCCCCCCCCCCATTTTCTTCTTCTTCTCTCCTCGCTGCACTGTCTGAATCTGACCCCCTCTCTTGCATTTTCTGACGATTTTTTGACCGTTTTCTGGCTCATCGTGCGTCGTTTAAGGTAAGCTCTCCAATGGGTGTATTATTTCTCCAAAAAAATGCATGTTTTTTAAGCTAATCGTGAGTGTTTGGTGATGAAATTTTGCTTGATTATTGTTGTTGTTTGCGGTTTTTTTGTGTAACTATTGGTTTATTTGTTGTTTATATGTGTTATTGTTGGTAAATAATAGAAAATTGCAATTGATTTGTGGTTAGAATGAGATTATACATATTGCTTATGAGGTATTCGATAAAATGCCTTTTATAATGTTTGAAATGTTTCTTTGTAATTATTGCGTGAATTTGAGAATTTGAATGCTTAATTTCGATAAAATGCTTAATTTGAAGTTTGAATTTTTCAAATTTGACATTTAAGTGTGAATTTATTGTATTTATCAATATTATCATTAATTATTATTAATTGTTATTAATAATAAGTATTAATATAATTAGTAATATTATTAGTAAGTATTAATTATTGATAATAAGTATTAATATAATTAGTTTCATTAATCTTATGAAATTGATTAATATTATTACTTTAATATTAATTATCTACTTATTAATAATTTGATTATTATTAAATTTATTATTTGAATCATTTATTATTATTATTTAGTGTTTTACTTAGTATTAATGTTATTACTATTACATTTTATTATTTGTATCAATTATTATATGATAATTATTAGAATTATAACAATAAGAAGAATTAATAAGAATAGATATTATTATTATTGAATTTATTATTCTAATTCAAATATTATTTTTAATATGTTTATTTTAATAATTATAATAATGATTTTTTGATGTTTAATTATTATTCTTCTTATTATTATCAAATTTTTAATTCTTATTTCAATTATTATTATTATTGTTATTATTAGTTTTGTTATTATTATTAATTTTATAAATATTAAATTGATTGTATTTATCAA
>JAOSBO010000008.1:37969511-37992472 GCA_027563915.1 Erythroxylum rotundifolium | reverse complement strand
TATGATTATTATGATTTTTGAAAACAGGGTTGATTTAAACTTGTAAGTATACAGTACAATTGTACAATATATCAATGAAATATTTTACAAATTTTAAAAATTTTAGGGACTATTTCATTATAAAAAATTACCCGAAACGATACCCGATATTAATTAGTACTGGTACAGTATCATATCAGAACCCAATCCGGTACTAAGTTCAGTACAGTATTCACAACTTTGCTATAAATATCATTAGAGGCTGAACAACTAAACAGTTTGTGGTTGATAATTTGGAAAAAGTTTCAAAGGATTTCAACAAGAATTTGAATCAGATATGATTTCTTACGATTAGTATTTGCGTATTATTCAAATTAATCAATTATCGGAATCCGATTGAAAGTCGTAAAAGGTTTTTATTTTACCTGTGCTCGTGATTTGATCACGGTTGGCTTCTAATAATAGTATCAAAGCCTCTTTTTAATTGTTTAACTTGGATTAAAGGCTTGATTGTTATTGATTTTGATTAAAAAAATTAAAGTTTTAAGAACTGAACTGCGTTTGTTGTTCGAGATTGTTCATGTTCTGCTTTTTGAACTTTTGATTTTCATTTTGTTCGTGCGTTCTGAAGAATGAAATCCTTATTCTGGAAATTGTTTTCACAACTGCTCTTCATTTTGATTTATAAAAAAATGTTTCCTGTATACCTCTGTGTATGTCTGCCACGCCCTATTTTCTGCATCTGGAAATTGTTTTTCTACTCTCATAGATATATGCATGTATATACGTTTTATACTATTAATTCCTTAATGCATTATCTGTTTCGGAAAGCTACAGCCTTGTGATTGCAATTCTTTGTTCTGTGATTACTGCCTGGGTTTTGCATCTGGTTTTATTTATCCTTGCGATTTACTGTCTGTGTTTTGCATCTATTTTACTAGGCTTTGTGATTAAAACTCACCAGTGGCTTGAAGGCCACCAGTGGACTGTCTAACCACCGGTTTTTGCTGCTAGTGATGATCGGTGTCGTCACTGGTAAGATCACGATGGGTGATTAAATGCCCATGGATGATGCAGCAAATGAAGCGATGGGAGGCGACGGTGAAGACCAGTCGGCGGCAGTGAGGAAAAAAACAGAGCGGCAATTAGAGAACCGTCGGTTGGACACCTGAAAGTTGTAAACCTGAGAGTTAGAGCTACGTGGGTTGGAGACTTGCGAACATTACCCGACATGTCGAAGAAACGTGGGAAGTAGTCGAAAAAATGTCGGAGACGATGGGCGTGTGTGCGAGACGTGCCCACTAAACCTTTTGGACATACCGGAGTAGACGTTACTGACGCGTGCAACCAGTCAACGTTCTTTATTGACCGAGTGCACATGCCCGCATAGCCACTGCTAGAAAGCCTTCCCCATCTTATTTTATTTGATTTTAATGTTTTTAAAAACCTTAATTTAATGGATTAAATTAGTTTATATTCCTAATAAAATTGAAAAAAGGTGTTTTCCCAATTTTTGAAATTATTTTCAAACGAATATTTTGGAACTTAGTTTAATTTTTTAAGAGTTGACTTATTAAACTAAATTAGTTATTAAATCAATAATTAGAATCAAGCCAAGGTTTTAAAAGATTTATTTCATAATTGGATTATGTTAGAAATTATAAATATAATGAGATTATATTAATTAAAGATGAGATCTCAATTTCAGTTGTTAAAGTAATTATTTTTCTTAATTAAATTTATTTATTTTAATTTGATTAAGGTAAATTAAATTTATGATTATATTGGTTTGAATAATTGTTATTCAATTTAATTTAGAAATTGTTTCTTTATTTATGAATAATAAATTTCTTGATTTATTACAAAAAAATTTCTTCCTTAAATTTTTTAAAAATATTTTATTTATTAATTAAGAAAATTGAGATTTCTTTAGTATTTTTTGAAAAATAGTTTTCTAATCTATTAAAGAAAGATTTTCTAATCAATTAAGAAATCAACCTCTAAACAAATAATATAATGACTTTGTTAATTAAACTTAAAAGTGTTTTATTTAATTTTGAAAGTAGTTTTCTTTTAGTATTCGAAAATTATTTTCTAATTAAAAAAAATTTCTAATGAGATTAGAAATAGTAATTTCTAATTAGATTAGAAATAATTTTCGAATTGGATTAGAATGTTTATTTATATAATTTTGGAAAAGAAGTTTTTTCTAAATTATAATAAGTAGCATATTTTATTGAAAACTGTTTTCATTTAAATCTTGATTAAGGAGTCAAGATAACTAGAAATAATTTTCAATTAGATTTGAAAATTGTTTTAAAATCAAAATAAATTTCTATTTAGAATAGGAATTTAGTTTATTTAGGAATCAATCAGTTTAATCTAATCTAATTATCTTAGTAGTTGTAGATATTATTTTAGATATAGTTAGAAATATTATTTTAGATTATAAAGGTCAAAGCTTGATGTTTTATGCATATAATTTGATTATGAGTGCATAAATTGCATACTTTTTTTTCGAATGGAAGGAGAGATAAAGCAAAACTACAAAACTAATCTAGGAAAAGAGACTCCTACCATATCCTCAAGCAGGATGGAGTGGCGCCCTAATGGTGTAGAGGTAAGATAAGTAACTCCAATGTTGCTAGAACTTGCGTAACTCGCAAGCCAATCTGCAGAGCGGTTGCCTTCATGCAAAATATGACGCACTTTCACCAACCAGTCTCTGACCAAAAGATCTCGGATATTGAAAGCCAATGAATTACAAGAATCTGCTAACTTGAGTGAAGATGAAAGGAGATTAGCCACAAGAATCGAATCCACCTCTAGCTCCATCTTTTGAAATCCAAGATCCCAAGCTAACTTTAAACCTGTAAAAGCTCCCCAAAGCTCAACCGAAAAAGATGAGCAAGAACCAATATTCTGCATAAAGCCTGGAAGCCAACACCTTGAACTATCTCTTATCAGACCATCTTTCGAACCTAATCCAGTAGAATGTTTCAACGCTCCATCCGTATTTAGTCTAACCCAATTCGAAGGAGGTTTGAACCATCCAATAAGCTGATCTGTCCTTGAACCAATGGTACGGTACACCTTGCTGGTCCAAGTATGTGCAGTATAAATCCACGAAACATAATCCAATATGATATGTGTAGGAGAGCATGGCCAAGTAAAGGTCCGCTCAAACAAGGTCTTATTATGCCAACACCAAAGAAACCAGCAGGAAACCCCAAAAATACTGGACCATTCAAAGCCAGCAATGATCTTTCGATTACAAAGATTGTTTAGAATCCAATCTGATGAGTTCAACTTAAAGAACCAACTCATAATACGTTGCACAGGAAACGCAAGCCAAACTGAACGTGCCTTGGAACATTCACGCATCACATGTAAAGAGGATTCTACTAAACCACACCATTAGAAGGAACTATCTGTTGATACATATATTGGATACATAATAAATTATATGGTAGATACATATATTGGATGCATAATAAATTATATGTATTATATGTGCAATATTTTACATGCAATTTATGATTGATGAGACAAACAAAATTGGAATCCCTCGTTAAAATATAAGTTACATGATGAGAATGTGATTATTGCCTTCCATTGTTATAATAATAAACCAGAGTTCTGTTTATAGTATGCTTGTCAAGCAAATTCAAGGCTGCTTTAAAATGTTTAATCTTATTATAGTGGGTTCTACATAACAAAATTTGTAATATCCTAGTTCAATGATTGTATTGTGTAACGTGTTGTATATGCATTTTATAGAGTATGCTCTATTTATGATGCACTAGATTAATTTAAGTGTTTAAATGTATTATTGAGGTTATAATAGAGATCACGGATATACTAGAGATGGTTTTGGACTTGACTGAAAATTTCTCGAATTTTTTTTGAAAACTCCATAAGGCTACGAAATGAGCCTAACGAATCTTAAAAGTCCCAAAATGTACTTTGGAGATTTACGTGATACTTTTGAATGAAATTCGAATGATTTTAGTCACATTTAGTGATTCCATATTCAATCCAAAAATTATTCTAGGCAACTGAAGAGTTACCGAATAACTTCAAAATATGATGAAAAGCTCTAGAATTAGGATTGGAGTCCATAGTAACTAAAACAGATAAAAATGGAAGTTGTTTGCATAAAATTCGGGTAATACGAAATTATTGGATTAAAATGCCCTTTTTGGAAAATTATTGATATCGATGATTTTAAACCCATTAAAAAATTTTAAACGCATCCAATCAATAAATATTGACCCTAATTAGAGTATTTCATGGTTAATTTAAAAATAAGACAATTGTGGAATGTTTTTGAGATTTAATTCGATTAGTTGGTCAAATAAATGCGTTAGAGAGTAATTTGATCCTTTTGTAGTAATTAAGGGCAATTGGGTCTTTTTGACATGTGTTTGACGAGTCATTAGTGACTAAAAATAGGAAGGTGATGTGTGTAATTCATTAAATGAGTATAAAAAGCAAAACTTAAGACATTTTGCTTCATTCGTTCAATATAAATGTGAGAGTGATGAGAGAGTAACGTGAGAGACAAAAACAAAAAGGGAAAAGAAGAGAAGCCAAGGGCGAACATTGGCCAAGGAGAGACGAGGAAGAGTGTAGTCATTTTTTATGGAATTTGATGAAGATTTGGAGAAATCTTGAAGTATTCATCAAATACACAAAAGATTAGAGGAAAAAGTGACAAGTTTCCTAGCTTAAATTTCTAATTTTTATGGGTTTTCTTAAGTAAGATAGATATGGTTATGATCAATGTTGTCTTGGTATTACTTTTATGTTTCTTTGTATAGAATTAGTTGAATATGACAAGAGAAGAATGTGTAGCGGGATTCTGTCTTAGGTTAACTTGAACTAGTTCCAATAGTTTGGCCATAACTCGGCCTACAGAGCTCTAAAGTGAGTGTTTCAAATTGGAGATGAAACGTAAGACAAATGAATAAAAATTTGTAGAAAAAACTTAGGCCGAATTCTGGATTAAGGATATTGAAATTTGAGATTTAAAATGGTAACCTGATACTGCCCTTATGTTGAAACAACTTGTTAAATTTGGTACATTTTTCATGATTTTGAAGTTGAAGTGGCATGATTCTTGATGATATAGAAACTAGAGACATAAGGGAACAAATTTATGGGAGACATCAAAGCATAATTTGAATGCTTACTATGTGAAAAGTAAGGAACAAGTGGAGGTATGGATTCTGGACATGGGTCATAATCATGACTCATCATGCATAATTGTCGTATGGTGAATTAAATTGGGTAAGATTGTGTTTTGAATGAGTTGTTAAGTTAGAATGGATAAAATAAGGCATTTAAGTGATTTTTGAAGTTATATTTTGAAACGATGACCAATAGGTTAGCTTACGAAAGCAAGCAGAAATATGATTAGCATGCGTATTACACGATTAGATATAAATCTCAAATTCGATTAAACCGAATATATAGTTTTAATCCTTATTTCTTAATTTGGAAATAAATGCCTAAGAGAAATGCGTTTGGTGTAAGTAAAGGAGAGTCACCGAACGTGTGAGTGTGCTTGGCAATAAATGTGCACAATTTTGAGTGTATTTTAATTGTTTTATATAACTATATTATTTACAAAAGAATTGATAACTTGAGAGTGCTCTTTAAATTGATTTTATGCAAATGATTTCTAGTTATGGAGACTAGTAAGTTGTAAATGTGTTTTAATTGTTTTATATGATTAAATTCTTTTCAAAAGAATTGATGACATGTGAGTGTATTTTAACTGTTTTATATGACTTAATTCTTTGTAAAAGAATTGATGACATGTGGTGTTCTTTAAATTGCATTTATACAAATGATTTTCATTTGATCATGAAATGAATATTTATACTAAGTTTTATGCAAATGATATTTTTCAAGTGAATATTGCTAGTATAAGGGTATGCTTTGACAATATATGAGATTTTATTTGAAAGTTAAATTTTATGTGATTGGGAATACAATGAAATAATTCACGTTTGAATCCTCCCATACTTGATTTAGGAAAAAAGATGAGTCATAAATGTAAGAGTTGATTTTGCCTATGATACATTGATAGACTTTATATATGTTATTATACCGGTATATTTATAACGATTAACCTATTACAGGTAAGCGATGAAGAACCAGCTCTGTAAATAATGGTTAACTAGTCACGAGTAAGCGATGTAGAACCAACTCTGTGACTTATTACGGGTAAACGATGCAGAACTAGCTTCTTAACTACCAGTTTATGGCAATTAACCTATTACGGGTAAGTGATGCATAACTAGCTCCATAAATACTGGTTAACCAGTCACGGGTAAGTAATGCAGATCCAGATCCGTGATTTTATGCCTAGTGTACCGTATAGTAAAGAAACTTGTGGTGCATTATGATGAGTAAGGAAAGTCATAAAAATAGTAATGCTGCCACTATTTATGTTAAACGTGATTTAAGAGGTACCATATGGTACCAATGCTAGTGGTTGGCTTATTTTTCAGTATTAAAGTTTTCAAAAAATTTATTGCCACCACTGTTTATTGATTAAGGAAAATGGGAAATGAAACTTTTATATGATGAGTTGAATTTTGAAAAGCATTTCTAAATAGTTTTTTTTAAATTGAAATTGTGTTTTACGAAATGTTATGTTATTACTAGATTTGATGACGCACGAATAAATTATTATAGAAAATGTTTTACCATAAGCTTTATGATTGTATGGAATATTTTAGTTATATTGATTTAAAAATTTAACTTTTAGTAAATTGATTACACTCAGTGAGCTCCTTTAGCTCACCCTTATTTTATGTTTTGAAACAAACCGCCATAAGTATGTGTACAAGTGCTGTAGTAATTGGGACTTCATCACAATATTAGTTGTATCATCCGGTGCTATTGTGCTTGTGTCATTTTCATATGTACATTTGTGTAAAGAATGGATGTTTATAAAGGCTTTTAGATGAAATTCTTAAATACGTTTCAACTATTAAAGGTTTATTGTAGTGATGATTGAGAATTATTTTTTTGGGGTTGCTTATAATTGGACTTGAAGTCCATAATTTGTAGTTGAGAAATTAGTGTGAATATAGAAGTGCTTTAAAATGTGTTATGCAGGTTTTTAAAATTTGGGAATCTTATAAAAGTAGTCATTATGCTGCCCAAATTTTTTAGAAAATGCTTTAAAAAAATTCCCCACTATTTTCTACACTTGTCAAAGTTAAAGTATAAAATGTTTTTTTTATTAAGCAACTTAGCTTTGCAGGAACCCTTCAGTTGAGTTAGATATCGATTGGAAAGCTACTATGAGGTCGTTGGAAGGGCTCCACTCGGGTTCTAGAAGGGGAATTCCAGGATGTGTCCTTTTAGGTGGTATCAGAGCCTATTTTGAAATAGGGTTGTCTCTATACATGTTATGATTTCATAATGTGGATTTATGAATAAGGTAACCAAGAAAGTTTTTTAATTTTTCAATGTTATATAGTTTATCTTTGAATTCACAGCATTATGCATTGAAAAAACTTAAGGGATCCCAAAGCCAAATCAGAGGCTCTAGCACTTGAAGAACCTATAGCTCAGGAGACCGAGCATATAGGTGGATCACTAAATGTTTTTCTTTATGAATAAACCCCTTCTAGAACAATGAAGACTGGCAAAACTATCGGTGGAATTTTTCTTTTTCCTTGAATGAACAACGTAGATACAAGCAGCGGTGATGTGCTAGCCATGGGAGGCCCTAGTAGTGTCTGGGAGTTTGATTGAGTGTATATATAAGTTAGGCACATAACCATCTAATAGGAGTAGAGACCCTGAAAGTTCCTTAATTTGGTTGGATCAGGATAAGAATAATAAATTTAAATAGCTTAGTGACAGAAGGATGAGATGAGGAATATTATTTAGTCAGAGTTTAGTCAGACCATTTACAATGTCCAAAGACTCCTGAAACATTAAAAGCACAGTACCAAGGTGTAGCTACTGTGGAAGGAGACCACTTGCATTGGCTGGGGTAATTACAGTAACCCAACAAGATGCTGAGGATATATCTGGTACAATGATAGGTACGGATAGGGATGAATAAATTGAGATCAATCCCTCAACTATGCACTCATATGTACTTATATTAGGTAGATTAGTGTGAAGTAGGGGCTTTTAAAGTGCCATATGATAATAACTACTTTCACTAATACTACACTAGTAGCGTAATGAGTTGATATTATTAGATATCGATGACTATGAAGTCATACTAGGAAGGAAATTGGCTAATAGTACATTCTGTCAATGTGGGTTGCTTGAAGTTAGGATTTGTACACAAGGGAAGTTAGATAAGTATTCAACAAAAAAATGTAGAATGCTCCCATCTTTTACCATATTAGGCATGATCGCTAAAAAAGTACTAACAAATTACTTTAAAAGTTATTCAGTTTTATGGGTCAATAATATAAGAAGTTTACAAGGTTATTTATCATTTCAATACTAGAAAAGTAATTTGTGAATATATCTAGGGATGAAATTTCTTATTACTATTCAATTCTTTGAGGATTAATTATTGATACAAATAATTGATGAATGAATTTTGATATGTTTAAATGTTATGACCTTATAGAGTGGTTGATCAGAATAAATATCAATCTTAGCATAAATTTTTTTAGGGCAAGTATATTTTTGATTTTAAGGTGATTTGTGGATTCATACAAAGTACTGTTATAGATGAAATTGTGATGGAATCTTTAGTTAAGATTAACGGTTGAACAATATTTTTTGGTGTAACACACCACTCTTATGGAGCATATACCTTAATATATCGACTAATATTCGAGAACATACTCAATGAGGATGAAACGTTAAGAAGATCGAATAAAAAAATTACAAAATTTTCAAGCATCAAATACATCTTCAACAAACCAGTAATCATTTTGAACTATTTCATTTACAATATATCCAGCAGTAAATGTCGTTGCACTTTAGAATTCACACATACATTGTACAATAGTTGAGAAATACACTTCAGATAGAAAATCATTGAAGAAATTTGCAGGTACAACTGATCCCGACCATTAGATCATGTCCAAATACAGTAGCTACTTTAACTAGATTAGCTAGATCTCTTCTAAATGTTGCAATTTTGATGAGTTTTACGAACCCAATGAATGAACGATCTTCAATGTGCTCACTCATTTCAATCACAAGAACAATTCACAATCAATCCAATTCACAAACAAATCATATAATCAAATATTGATTCTCACTTCACATTTCATCATGCTTCAACAAATACAATTTGTATGCACAATTTCACATTTCTATTTTAGAACAATCCAAACAATTCGTTTCAATTGTTCATTTGATATATATCAATTTATATGTAAATGCACATGTGACTCCACTTTCGTTGTTACTTTTTTGTGACCGAGCACTTTTTTACTGTCTTGTATTTGTTATGGACATCGTGCTAATTAATAACTATCCTATATCCATTGTAGATACCATGCTCATTAAATACTGAGCCTATGGCTCTTTATGCATAATTTTAAGCATTAAGCTCTTTTTCGCTGGCGACTCTGGTCATAACTCCTTTATCTAATAATGCATATCAATGTAATGAAGTGCATCAATTCACATATTATGCTTTTAATGACTTTCATTCATTTCATACCCAATCAATTTTCATATTTATTAGACCTAAGTCTGACATGTAGCATTTCATTAATCACACTTATTTTTCCTAATTCACATACAATCAGAAACGCTCCCAATACATTTTCAATTATCAAACTCCTCTGACCATCAATATCCAGAATTATCAAAATCATAACAACCACAGTTCAATAACTGAAATTTAAGTATAGAAAAATCAATCCTAGTGAGAAAACATCTAGGATGACTTACAGTATGCTACAGATTAGTTATTGTCTCGATGAACTGGCAATGTCTAGTTGCTAACATTTAATCTTGCGCATCCAACTTCATGCAATACACACACTGTACACACATTACTAATTTGATCGTTCATATTAATATCCAATCATTCACATAAATATATGTCATGATCAATGCATGCTCAATTGACTTTCCTGAGTATGTATCTTAAAATCATAAGTCATGATCATTTAAACCTTATAACTTGTATATGTCTAGTTTGCAATTATGTTTACATCTCAAAGAAACTTGATTATTGTAAGTTGATGTCATACATTGACTAATCCTTTTATAGCATTATAGGATCACACAATATCCAATTTCTTATATATTCATACCTAATTCACCATACTTATATCCTTTAGATCACTTTTACATTCATAAGAACACCTTCATTCCTATATCATTCATAAATTTCCAGATTTTAATCACATTAGTTTCAACATCCATTCCTTAAATTATAACCTCAATTAACAACCTAAACATATCAAACACTTTATCAACTTATTCAACCTCAAACTAGGTTCATTTAAGCCTCAATAAAGTCTAAAAGTACCATAGTAAAGTAATTTATCATTAGTTGATTCAACAGTTACTCAAAAGATAACATTTCACTTTCAAGGAATTTCCCACAATTGTGGAGACCTTCCCACAATCGTGGGATGGTTAATTTGAAAATCCCTAGCCAATTTCTTCAATGTTTTTCCAGATTTTAACTCTTTCTTACCAAACTCAAAACATCTTATGCATAGTTCATCATTTCTACTTCAATTCTTCATCACATTCACCTCAATTGTATCTCAATATCATCCATAAAATAGTCCATAAACTACGGTTTATCATTTATACAAAATAGAACATGAATGTATCTCATCGTTCATCAACTTTCAGCACATATCAACTACCATTTTCACAAAATCAATTCATTGCAAACTATCACCATATATGTTTCTATTAATCAGAACATGAAGATTAATATGTTACTTGTTTAACTCCAAAGCTTCTCAAATCACCAAGTAATCCTAGCTCTCCATGCCTACACGATCATCAAACTATTAAGGTAGAATAGGTTTAGGTATCATCAATGAGAAGACAACGGAATATTTAAAGTGGCTAGATGAAGGATGATAACAAAAATCACGTTGTGATTGTGGGTTGTGAATGTTATGAATGGAGAGAAGAAAGAAGAAGATGAGAGTATATAGTCAAAATTAGCAAATGAAAGATGGTCTTCTATGGGTGTGTATATCATGAGACGGGTTAAATACATGGTAAGTAAATGCTTGGTGAGTGTCATGACACTTGTCAATTTAAGAACCAAGTTAAAATGTCTTCTAATTATGGTACCCAATGTAATTTAATTACTAGTCCACTTGTCACTCAATCTTTAAGTTAATTGTCATTAAATCTCGAAGCCATTTGTCACTCAATTTTCTAGGGCATTTATCTGTCAATCCTAAAGCCACATGCCACATGCCACTTATCACTAATGTCACGTGTCAATTTGTCTTGCCACTTGTCATTTTTCCTAATCCATTAATTCATAAATCTCCCAATCATGACAATAAATTCCAATTTACTAATTATAATAAATCAATTCTTATCATTACTAAACCAAAGTACAAGACATTGGAAATAAACATTCATATCATGTTCATTATGCTCAGTCATTTATCACATTCATCTTAGTTTCATACCCCATAATATGTCAATAGAGTGCAATTGGTCTAATTCACAATTCATGTGTGTATGCTAATATTATGCATTTGAACACAAATGTAAAAATCATATCATAAATGTATCAAATTTATTCTATATGCTAACACTCATGTGACTCATTAGTCTAACAGTTTAAATCTCTCAACAATTTGAGAGACGAAATACTACATTTGGGAAAAATGATTAGTTTGATGTAAGCTTCCAATTATGCATATATTAGCATATTGATTCTAACTATTGAACATTCATTATTTTGAGTTTTCTTTATGTAAGTCAATTGTTTTATTTATTGACAATTAGAAGAGTGAAAATGGTGGTAAATTTTTGAAGGAAATGTTAGTGATAAGTTTTGATCCATAATGGGGAATTTTCTCATAAGAGTTGAGGGCTATTATTTTACAGATAATTATATTTGAAGATTGGGAGAATGATAAAAAATTATGTATATGACCTATAAACAAATATATCATGGTGATTTTAGATGATTAAAATTCCCAGATTGAGTTTTGAGGTACCTAAAATCACATAAGTATTTTGTAGTATTAGAAATGGACAAGATATTTTTATTAAACATCAAAGATGTGTAGTGGAAGTATAAGATGTACTCCTTGTTTGAAGAGATTGAGGTTTGATAAGCATGAAATTGAGTTATGAGATAGTAAAGAAAAAATAAAAAAATAGAACTCTGAGTTAATTGAATGGTGTGTATGTTGAAAGGATATAATATTAGTGTCTTAAGAAAGAAATTTCAGACTAAGTCACTCACCAGTGTATGCTATGCATATGAGGAACACAAAGAGGCACCATACCTTAAAAAAAGTTCGAAAATATAGGAAAAAGGGTGACAACATATGCTCAAATGCTCGTTAAATCAACAAGACAAGGTTGAGAGCTAAGGAACCAATAAAAATTGCTCAACCATCCCTATCTAGGAATAAAAATGGAAGCATATTACAAAGGATTTTATGGTAGTAATTTCATAGAATTGCTAGTATATGGGAGATAAAAAATCGAATTTAAAAAATGCCCATTTCCCAACCATCCAAAGTAGGTATGCTCTTGATAGATTAATTAAGCTATAAGTGATTGGAAATATATAATTACATAGAGTGTTGGTATATGAGGATGAGATAGACGAAAATAAATTGGTTAGACTAAACTAGTTCAGATAACCACAAGTAAGATCTAAAGTAAGTGAGTCAAAGTGATAGTACCTAAAATTGACAGCAGAGCTAGGTTTCTAAAAGGAGGAAGAATTTGGAGTTTAAAGTTGAAAAATCAAGGAATTTTTGCAAATATCACCATGGATAGGAATAGTCTGTTTAAGACAATGTGATGAGTTAACCCCATAATATGTTATCCCCCATGAAGTGATTGACAGAGTGGAAGCACAAATAGAGGATGTGAATTCAATATCTGTATTGTTTAGAAGAGTAAGTTCGTTTAAAATTTTGAGGTCGAAATTTTTATAACGACGGGAGAAATTGTAATATCCTAGTTCGATTATTATACTGTGTAATGCGTTGTACATGCATTTTATAGAGTATGCTCTATTTATTATGTACTAGAGTAACTTAAGCATTTAAATGTATCATTGACGTTATAACGGAGATCACTGATAGACCAGAGACGGTTCTGGACATGACCGAAAATATCTCAAAATTTTTTTGAAAACTAAAAAAAGCTACAGAATGAGTCCTAACGAGTTATAAAAGCCCTAAAATGTGCTTTGGAGATTTAGGTGATATTTTTGAATGAAATTCGGAGGATTTCGGTGACATTTAGTGATTCCGGATTCAATCTGAAAATTCTTCTGGGCAATCGAAAAGTTACTGAATAATTTCAAAATTTAATGAAAAGCTCCAGAATTAGGACTGGAGTCCATAGGAACTGAAACATATCAAAATGGAAGTTGTTTGAATAGAATTCGAGTAATCTAAAATGATTGGACTAAAATGCCCTTTTTGGAAAATATTGGGAATTGATGATTTAAACCCATTCAAAATTTTCAAAAGCATCCAATTAATAAATATTGACCCTAAGTAGAGTATTTCATGGTCAATTTGAAAATAAGACGGTTGTGGAATGTTTTTGAGATTAATTTCGATTAGTTGGTCAATTAAAAGCATTAAAGGGCAATTTGGTATTTTTGAACTAATTAAGGGCGACTGGGTCTTCTTACATGATACCAGTGGATTGGTGAGTCATTAGAGATGATTGATGGGATGATGACATGTGTTTGACGAGTCATTATTGATGACAAATAAGAAGGTGAGATGTGTAATCCATCAAATGAGTATAAAAAGCAAAACTTACGACATTTTGCTTCATTATTTCAACATAAAGGTGAAGGCGATGAGAGAGTAATGTGAGAGACAAAAATAGACAAAGAGAAGCCAAGGGTGAGCATCATCTAAGGAGAGAGAAAGAAGAATGTAGTCATTTTTTGTGGAATTTGATGGTGATTTGGAGAAATCTTAAAGTATTCATCAAATACTCAAAAGATTGAAGGAAACAGTGGTAAGTTTCCCAAATTAAATTTCTAATTTTTATGGGTTTTTTTAAGTGAGATGGATGTGTTTAGTATCAATGTCGTCTTCATATTACTTTGATGTTTCTTTGTATAGAATGAGTTGAATATGACAAAAAAAGAATGTGTAGTGGGATTCTATCTTAGGTTAACTTGAACCATTTCCAATGTTTTTGCCATAACTCGGCCTACAGACCTCCACAGTGAGTGATTTCAAAATTTTTAGAAGAAACCTAGGCCAAATTCAGGATTAATGATATTGAAATTTGAGATTTAAAATGGCAACCTGACACTTCCCCTATGTTGAAATAGTTTGTGATATTTGGTACATTTTTCATGATTTAGAAGTTGAAATGGCACGATTCTTGATGATATAGATACTAGAGACATAAGGAAACAAATGTCTAAAAGACCTCAAAACCTAATTTGAACGTTTACTATATGAATATTAAGGAACAAGTAGAGGTATGAATTTTGTACATGGGTCATAACTATAACTCATCATGCATGATTTTGATATGGTGAATTAAATTGGGTGAGATTTGCATTTTGAAGGAATTGTGGAGTTAGAATGAATAAAATATGGCATTTAAGTGACTTTTTAAGTTAGATTTGGAAACAGTGACCAATAAGTTAGTTTAAAGAAGTAAGCAGAAATATGATTAGCATGCGTGTTACACGATTAGATACAAATCTCAAATTAGGTTAAATCAAATATATATTTTAATGCTTATTTCTTAATTTGGAAATAAATGCCTAAGAGAAATGCATTTTGTGTAGTTAAAGGAGAGTCACTGAAAGTGTGAGTGTGTTTAGCGATAAATGTGCAAAATTGTGAGCGTATTTTAATTGTTTTATATGACTAAACTATTTACAAAAGAATTGATAACATTAAAGTTTTCTTTAAATTGATTTTATGCAAATGATTTCTATTGATGGAGACCAGCAAGTTGTGAGTGTATTTTAATTGTTTTATATGATTAAATTCTTTACAGAAGAATTGATGACATGTGACTGTATTTTAACTGTTTTATATGACTTAATTCTTTGTAAAACAATTGATGACAAGTGAGTGTTCTTTAAATTTCATTTATGCAAATGATTTTCATTTGACCATAAAATGAATATTTATACTGGGTTTTATGCAAATGATATTTTACAAGTGAATATTGCTAGCATAGTGTAGGCTTTGGCAATATATGAGTTTTAATTTGAAAGTTAAAGTTTATATGATTGAGAATACATTGAAATAATTCACTTATAAATCCTCCCATACTTAATTTAGAAATAAGATAAGTCATAAATGTAAAATTTACTTTTGTTTATAGTATACGGTAGACTTTATACATGTTATTATATCGGTATAATTATAGTGGTTAATCTATTATGGGTAATCGATGTAGAACCAGCTCCGTGACTTATTACGGGTAAACGATCTAGAACTAGCTTCTTAACTACCAGTTCATAGCAATTAACCTATTATAAGTAAGCGATGCAGGGCCAGCTCCACAAATAATGGTTAACCAGTTACAGGTAAGCTATGTAGAGCTAGCTTCGTGACTTTACACCTAGTGTACCGTATGATAAAGAAACTTATGGTGGGCTATTATAAGTAAGGAAAGTCATGAAAATAGTAATGTCGCCACTATTTATATTAAACGTGATTTGAGAGGTACCATATGGTACCAATGCTAGTGGTTGGCTTATTTTTCAGTATTAAAGTTTTTAAAAAACTTATTGCATTCATTATTTATTGATTAAGGAAAATAGGAAATGAAACTTTTATATGATGAGTTTAATTTCGAAAAGCATTTCGAAATAGTATTTTAAAACAATTGAAATTATGTTTTACGAAATGTTATGTTATTACCAGATTTAATGATGCATGAATAAATTGTTATGGAAAATGTTTTACCATAAGCTTTATAATTGTATGAAATCTTTTAGTTATGTTATTATAAAAATTTAACTTTTAGTAAACAATTACACTCACTGAGCTCCTTTAACTCATCCTTATTTTGATGTTTTTAAATAAACCACCACAGGTATGCGTACAGGTGTTACAGTAATTGGCACTTCGTCACACGATTAGTTGTATCGTTGAGTGCTGCTGTGCTTATGTCATTTTGATATGTACATTTGTATAATGAATGGATATTTATAAAGGCTTTTAAATGAAATTCTTGAATACGTTTTAGCTTTTTAAAGATTATTGTAGTAATTGTTGAAAATTAATTATTTGGGGTTACTTGTGAGTGGACTGGAAGTCCATAATTTATATTTGAGAAATTGGTGCGAATATAAAAGTGTTTTAAAACGTATTATGTAGGTTTTTGAAATTTGGGAATCTTAGAAAAGTAGTTGTTATGCAACCGAAATTTTTAATAAAAGGTTTTTAAAAAAATTCCCACTATTTTCCACGCTTGTAAAAGTTAAAGTATAAGAGGGTTTTAATAGTTGAATAACTTGTCATTACAGGAACCATTTAGTTGAGTTAAATATCGATTGGAGAGCTATTGTGGGGTCGCGTGAGGGCTCCACTTGCGTTCCAAAAAGATAACTTTGGGATGGGTCCTTTCAAATTTTGTATGATTTGGATAAGCAAACTCATGATCATATGAATTTAGAGGCAGGGTTAAGAATAAGCATATACGATATGTTTTGGCAATAGCGGTCACCTAGTGGATGTAGGAGTCACATAAGAAGTAATTGATAAAGTTGTTATCTGCCTAATTTAAGTTTAGTTGGTTTATTGAGCAAGCTCAAGATCAATTATATTTAAATGGGATCCTAACCCACTAGAAAGATTGGTGTAATCTCTTCGAATAATAGTGAGGGCTATCATTTGAATAAAATAGTGGGAGTAATCAAATACATAATTAAAGTCCTCATCTCATTTGGTAGTCACATCATATAACTAATTACTTGTTTTTCTTACTTTTATTTTACATTCTTAGTGTAATTTACCTTGTTTAGTATAATTGATGTTATGTTAGTGAACCAAATTTTTCATGGTTTCTAAAAGTTAGAAAAGAAAAATTATATGCCCATTATCCAAATTTGTTATAATCCTTGTTGAGGATTTGTTGTTAAAGTTTTAGAGATATGCCAAAATGATATGGATGACAAAATTTATTGACATTTTGAGTTAACTAATGTCTTATAAACTTTGATGACATCATATAAAATGTATGTCAACATCATGATAACAAAAAGCAAGAGGTTTCATAGAGTGGAGTTAAAAGGTATAGTACTTTGTTATTATTGTTCCACTTAATTAAGCCTACTAAAAGCATAATTGCGGACTACAATTAAAGACATTTGCTGTAGAATGATAATATTTGTTATTAGAAAAAAATGATTGCATAACTTTTCTTGCCTATAAGAGATATGATAATTATCATATGTATTTCTAGCTCATATTTATGAGTATTTGATACTAAACATGGGCTCAAAATTATTATAATGTTTAAAGCGTGATAATAAAAAGATTATTAAGTCAAATTAGTTGATTCAAGTTTATGCAAATATTTTGTATGTGATGGGTCAAAGGAGACTTATGCTTAACATAAATGGCAAGAATACAAAGTTAGATAATTGAGACTATCCTTTTATGCCATATTGGTTAAATTAACATAACGATAATCATAAAGTTGCATACAAAGATATCTGTATCATTTTGATAATGAATCATATGGAACTTGTCAAACTTCAAAATTTGAAGAATAATCAAATCAACCGTTAGCGAAAGGATGATGATGGTATTGAAATGTTAAATTTATACATATGAAGTATGGGATGGAATAACAATTCATAGAAGGATGATACTTATATTTCATTATATTGCTAATGGCTTTACATGATACAGTCATATGTATTAAATGGAATAATGATTAATTTTGAAAAGTTCAAATTGTTTAAATCTAAGTAGAAATTAAGCATTGAGAATGTTAAAGAACTTCACAACAAAATTTCAGAAGAGTATGGATTTATATAAGGAGGAAAATACAATATGAGATATTATAGGATGCAATATTATTTCTTTTATAGCGACGCCTAGTACAATGACTTACCTTCAATAGTTCCAATTGAATTAATTAGCAAGATTTCATATTAGATATGAAGCACTAACTTTTTGAAAGAGTCAAAGTTGATGATTAAAGGATATAATGCTTAGTTGAAGCATATATTATCCATTAAGTTTAGAACTAAATTGGATAATAGAAGGTTATGAGATATCCAAAGGTTAGATATAATTTTACAAACCTTTTGTAAAAATTGTTTGTTTCTATGTACACTTATAGGAGAATGATTCTCAAGATAAGTAATGGGACTAATATGAAATTTGAAAAGTTCAAATTTCATGATAATACATCAAACTAGAACTAGTGTCTTCGTTGATACATTTGATATGTAGTTGAAAAGCTACGAGACATTGATAGATTTAATGTCACGTTGAATTTAAAGAGTTTGTTTTAGAGATGATTAGTCAATTTATCATGCCTGTAAGAAGTTAGTGGGAATGGAATATAATTATCCTCTTTAATGGGAGTATGTAGAGAAATATTACTCATGGATAACAATAATTCTAATTTTCAATTGTTAAAAACATAATTGTCCAAGAACAACTCTTGTCGGTTATAAAAAGGTAACATCTTAATTATGGGAATTAGATCTATAAAGACAGATTGGAAGTTTCTTAGCTATTATAAGTCCAAGTACATAGATAATGTACTAAAGATGTTTATTATTTGAGAGATCAGGTACTTATGATGTATTAAAGATATTCATTATTCTATGTATGAGTTGATATTTGAGTTCAAGATGATAAGGATATTACTTTAGAAGTAAATCCTAATTAAGGTTTATCTTACCTAGAACAATATCATTTTAAGATTGGAAAGGTTTCAATGTAGAAATGGTTGCTAATTAAAGCCATAATACATTTTGCATTTAGTAGAAATGATTAATTGGATCAATAATTTCTTTAGTGAACTTGATATAGGTCCTCGCATTGTTCACGATAGTAATGTACTGTGAAACATTAGAGCCATATGGTATAAAAAAAGGAGCTAAGGTCTCATCAAAAATCCAAAGATGTATTTAGGCAAAATTTTCTTAATTATGATGATAATTAAGATGAAAATTATAAGTGTTAAGCAAGTGCTCACTATAGAGAATCTTGTAGAATTATCTCATTAAGCCCGTGTCCCAGCAGAAACATAATTGTCATATGGTGATATGGTGTGAGATACTTAAACGATTAGCTTAGAGCAAGTGAGAGATTGTTAGTTTATGAAGTACAACCAATCGATTGATTGTACTTTAGTGACAAAACAATTAATAAATGCATTTTTTATCTTTTATGTATTAGTTACATTTGATGTTTCAATACTAAAGATAAAATACCTAAAATAATTAATGTGTAATTGAAATTATGATGAGATCATAATTGTGAGATTCAATTTACATTTACCTATTATTCCTAAATGTTCCTAGTTATAATTTCATTAAGATGGGATATTGAAATGGTAAAACTAGCACACATTATGTTTCTTTCTTATGAAGAAAGTAATTGATCTCATAGATTAAGTATGGAGATGGTTAAACTAATGTGTGGGTAATTATTAGAGAATAAGTCACTGAGTTGAGCCGTCTATAAGAATCTCAAATGGAATATTACTTATGTATCTTTGGATTTTCACATAATAATGGTTGTATAATTAATTTTTAGACTTAAGATTACCAAGGTATCATGTGTGGGAATTACTGTGTTTTTATATTACTTATGAATTGTTCTAGGATAGTTCAGTCGGTAGTACTTGGATACGATATGAACCATATAGAGATAATTGAGTAAGTCAATACAGGATTCATCACTCTAAAGTAATTAGAGAGAATGTTTCACTATTCTTAATTAGTAATGATTTATGGAATTCTCTGACTAGAGTGAATTGACATTTTAAAAGACATTTTCAAATATCAATTATAAATCAATCACTAATTAGCAAGAATGAACATGAATAGATACAAAAGAGTAAACATTATATTCATAGAGTAAACATTATATTCATACTCTGTCCAATTAGAACACTGAATGATGAAAGGATTAAATTATACATCATAACCATGCATGAACAGGTTAAGTCAAACCACTTTGACATTCCTGATATTTGTGTGTTCATGACATATTGCTAGACGTCAATTTTAACCTATGATTATAAATTATTTATTTGGAGAATTACATATACATTAAAAGGAGTTTTAATTTATCTGATTCTAATTGTGAATTAGAATTATAATTTATAATCACTGCTAATATATTAGGAACCTAATGAATCACACATTAAGGAGAAACTTGTGAAAAAAATCAATTTAATTAAGTTAGACTTAATTATAAAGTTTGAGAAGCTTTAGCGATCAAATATAAGATGTTTGATTTTATTAAAATTAAGTTAATTATAATTAAAATATGAATTTAGTTATAATTTAAAATAAATTTTAATAAAATCCGAAAATCACCCTAATGATTTTTCTATTAATAGGAAGAAAAGACAAATGAGCTAGCATTCTTACATTCTTTGTAACACTCCATTATCATAAATTACATACCGGAACACCCTGTGGATGTTCTAGTATATAATCTATAGTAATGAGGTGTTAACTATCTCACCACTTTATAACATGGTAATATATCCAACAAGTCATGGCAGCAACTATTGTATATAAAAGTCATCAAATTTTAAAAATCAAAATCCAAACAGTATTCCTCATTTGATTTCATAAATCCGAACATATTTACATTATAGCTTTTAAATACCCATATATGTACATCATCATATCCTAATACTAAATATGCTACATGAAAGAGGAAATTACACAAAAAAATCTATCTAAACTTTCTAATCCCAGCTGACCGACCTTTGAGTTATTTCTTCTTCTTCCCAAAAATACAAGACTATACTTCTTATAGTGTCTCTCAGTAGCTAAAGTCCTCTCTTGGTCCTAAAATATCGACGTGCAATTTTGGGTGAGTTTTACGAACTCAATGAGGTAATCATCATCAATGGTTCACTCAATTCATGAAACTCATCGATACACGTAACATATAATTCACATCTTTGCATTTTTGCATGGAGAATCACATATCATTTTCAGAACGATCATGTAAGATATTTCATTCATACAAAATGCACATATCAATTATAAATGCAATGTGCATTAGACTCACTTTTATTTATTACTTTCGTTATGACTAAGTGCCTTTATATCTAGGGCTGTATCCGATGATGTTCCATATCCCTTAGTAGATACTGGGGACATTCACCACTGAGCCTGATGCTCTTATCACTGTCTGAGCTTTATGCTCTTTATACCGGTGACTTCAGTCACAACTACCTTTATCTTTCATGCATCCATGTATTAGAATGCTTCACATTCTCATATTTTCAATCAATCATATTCGCATTGATCTTCAGACCTTTGTCCGGCATTCAGAGATCACTTTTAGAAGCACTTATTTCTTCATGTTCACATGTTTGTAGCACTTCAATATTGCATTCATGCATCACAAGTCTCGGACCTTCAGTGTCTGGAATTCAACAAGCAAATCACATTCATAGATAATTCAAATTAGAAATTAAGCAAACAAATAATTAAGTGAGATCATCTAGGTTACTAACAGATTGCTTCCGAAGCTATTGCCTTGAAGTTCTGGCAACGTCTAGAAGTTGACATTCGAATTGCTCCTCTATATCAAGCAATAAACACATATTACACTATTGCACAATTATAAGTGCTTGTTAATGCACATGTATGTATGTAAAATATGCACAATGCATGTTCATGACAATCCTAGGTATCGTTCTATTATTCTCATCATGTAAACATTCATATTTCCAAACTCACATAAGTATCATTTACAATTATGGTTTATACCTTAATAAAACCATTAAAATCGAAATTCATAACTCATTTTGTCAATTCTTATTTTTCCTAAAATATACCTTCGGGTCTACTGTTCATGATCAATCTGACAACGAAAACGAAATAATTCGGCCATACTTCCTTCTATAAAATTTTTCTTCTATCTATTCAGTTTCTAATGACTCTAAGATCATTCAATTTGGTTTAGTACTACGAAAGTTATACTCCAAAAATTTTCGAACTGTTCTTATACTGAAATAGTACTTTGTACTCAACTTCCACACAAAATTTGAAATTCTTAGAGACAGAATTAAAATTTTATTTCTACATAAAATTTACACCTATATGTCTCTATTTTACTCCAAATCAAGAATCATTCCATTTAGATACATATATGTCAAGATATTGTCAAAATACCGAAGCATGTTCAGTGAAAATACCCCAGTTATGAAATTTCAGAACTCCTCATCAATTTCGTCTCAAATTTATCACTCAATCTCTCCCATATAACTTCAGATGGTTGTAATTTTTGGTGCAGATGTAGAAAAGCGTGTTTTGGATCTGTTGGTTCAAATCCCAGGTCATTCGAAGGTCGGGAGAAAAAGATATGGACAAAAGAAGGAAGGGTGTTTGAAACAGTCCCCTATTTTTTAAAGCTTTGGAGTCGTGATCGCGCACGTGCATTCAGCAGAGTCGCAATCGTGCTGAGGCGAGATCGCGAGTTACCTCATGTTTCAACTATACGATCACGACCTGTGCGTTTTCTTCCTTCTTTTTCTTCCGAACTGCAGCTCTTCCTCTCTTTTTCTTCTTCTTTTCTTTCTTAAACCAACATCTCAAACTTATACTCTCTTATTTCTACTCCTCTTTCAGT
>JAOSBO010000008.1:37940807-37958271 GCA_027563915.1 Erythroxylum rotundifolium | reverse complement strand
CGTTTTGCGTTTTAATTTGTTCTCCGCTTCTTCCGTTCGGATTCCTTCTTGTAGGATCCGTTCCTTCGATTTGTTTCAATTATAGTTTCGCTTTTCGTTCGCTTTGTCTTTCGATTCGCTTTCGCTTCGGTTTCGTTTCACAATTTTCGTTTCGTTCTTCGCATTTTCCGGTTGGGGTCCGGTTCCCATATCGGGTCCCAACAGTTGGTGGTAGGGTTCGTCGTGGGAGGATATTCGGATTAGCATCATTTGCGAATACTTGTTATTCGCAATCCTCCACGTCTAGTACAGCAATATCTGTTAGGCAATCCAACAATAATAAAGTGAATGCGCTTGAGAGCACAGTGCAGACATTGTCGAATCAATTGCAACAGATGTTGGAATAGTTGCATAAGTTGCAACAGTTGATGGTAGTGTAATAACAGACGATAGCAGCGCAATAACAGATGATGGCAGCACAACAATAGCCGCTGGAGCTGTACGCTCAGCTCCGTCGGGAGTTGGATGAATTGAAGGGTAAGGGCAGCAGGTCACTGCACCAACCAGACGATCCACCAGCTCCTAATCAGTAGTGTAGTATTGGTCATTTAGTTTGTATTGCAGATGTTATTATTTACAACGTAACGTTTTTATTATCAATTAAGATATTTTAATTTTTAATCATTAATCAAAATTTCTATTTAACTAAATTAAATGTATATTATAAATATTTAATTATTAAAAAAATGCATTAATTATAATTCAAATATAATGAAAATATATAATTTTTAAAAATTTAAGCAATAACTTTACCGACGGAAACATTCATCATTCCGTCGGTAACTGCCTATAATATATATTGAGGACAGTAAATTCCGTCGGTAATGGTTAAGCATATTTACGAATGGAAAACATGTTACCGTTGGTAAATTTACCAACGGTATTAAACACATTCCGATGCTAAATTTATATACGGTTAAGGAACTTACAGTCGGTAAATTTAGCGTTGGAAAATTTTTAACCCGTCAGTAATTTACGGACGGAAAAATTGTGACGGTCGGTATATTTTCGTTACATTTACCGACGGTAAGTTATTCTCCAACGCTAAATTTATCGATATAAATTTCTTTACCATTGGTAAAGTTAACTACGGCCGAAGCTACGACATATTTATCTGTCGGTATATTCCATCGGTAATATTTAATACCAACGGAATATTTATCTTTTTCGTCGCTAAATGACTGTTTTCTTGTAGTGGATACTAGGCTCATTATTAACTGTCTCATATCTATTATGGATACTGGGCTCATTAAATACTAAGCCTGTGGCTCTTTATGCACATTTATGAACTTTAAGCTTTTTTTTTTCACTGGCCACTCCTATCATAACTCCTTTATCTGATCATGCATATCAATGTAATGAAACGCATCAATTCACATATTACGCTTTTAACAACTTTCATTCATTTTAGACATAGTCATTTTTTATATTCATTGGACCAAAGTATGGCATTCGACATTTCATTGAGTACACTTATTTTTCCTAATTCATATTCAATAAGAAACACTCCCAATACATTTTCAATTATCAAACTCCTCAGACCATCAATGTTCAGAATTATCACAATCATAACAATCACAGTTCAATAACTGAAATTTAAATAGAGACAAATAAATCCTCATGAGAAAACATCTATGTTGACTCACACATAGTATGCAATATATTAGCTATTACCTCGACGAACAGGTAATGTCTAGATGTTGATGTTCAATCTTGTGTATCTAACTTCATGCAATACACACATTGTACACACATTACTAATTTGTTCAATCATACTAATATCCAACCATTCACACATATATATATATATATGTGTGTGTGTGTGTGTGTGTGTGTGTGTGCGTGTTGATCAAAGCATGCTCAATTGACTTTCCTGGGTATCTATCCTTAAATCACAAGTTATGATCATTCAAACCTTATACCTTGTATATATCTAGTTTGCACTTATGTTTACATCTCAAAGAAACTTGATTGTTCTAAGTTCATCAATCATACGTCCGCTAATCCTTTTATAGCATTATATAATCACACAATATCCAATTTCTCATTTATTCATACCTAACTGACCTTACTCAAATCCTTTGGATCACATTTACATTCATAAGAACGCCTTCATTCTTATATCATTCATAAATTTCCAAATTTTGAACACATTAATATCAACAATCCATTCCTTAAGTTATAACCTCAATTAATAAACTAAACATATCAAACTCTTTATCAACTTATTCAACCTCAAGCTAAGTTCATTTTAAACCCGAGTCAAGTCTAAATTCATTTCAAACCCGAGTCAAGTCTAAAAACACCATAGTAAAGTAACTTATCATTAGTTGATTCAATAATCACATAAAAGATAACATTTCACTTTCAAGGCATTTCCTATAATCATGGAGACCTTCCCATGATCATGGGATGGTTAATCCGAAAATTACTAGTCAATTTCTTCAATTTTTTTCCATATTTTAACTCTTTCTTACCAAACTCAAAACATCTTATGCATAGTTTATCATTTCTACTTTAATTCCTCATCATATTCACCTTAGTTCTATCTCAATATCATCTATAAAACAATCCTCATCATATTCACCTCAATTCTATCTCAATATCATCTATAAAACAATCCATAAACTATGGTTTATCATTTATAAAAAGTAGAACATAAATGTATCTCATCGTTCATCAACCTTTAGCAAACATCAAATACCATTTTCACAAAATCAATCCATCTTAAATTATCATCATATATGTTTCTATTAATCAAACCATGAAGATTAATATGTTACTTGCTTAACTCCAAAGCTTCTCAAATCACCAAGTAATCCTAGCTTTCTATGTTTACACGATCATCAAATTTTCAAGGTAGAATAGGTTGAGTTTTTATCATCAAAGTAAAGACAACGAAATATTTGGAGTGGCTAGATGAAGGATGTTAACAAAACTCACGTTGTGACCGTGGGTTATAAATGTTGTGAATCGAGAGAAAAAAGAAGAAGTTGAGAGCATGTGGTAAAAAGTAACAAATGAAAGACGGTCTTCTACAGGTGTGTATATCGTGAGATGGGTATGGTAAGTAATTGTCAATTTAAGAACCAAGTTAAATGTTTTCTAATTATAGTACCTAATGTCATTTAATTACTAGTCCATTTGTCACTTTGTCACTCAATCCCTAAGCCAATTGTCATTAAATCTCCAAACCATTTGTTGCTCAATTTTCTAGGCCATTTATCACTCAATCATAAAGCCACGTGTCATTTATTTCTACTGTCATGAGTCAATTTGCCTTCCTAATTGGCATTTTTCCTAATCCAATTGTATGCATTAATTCATCAATCTCCCAATCGTAACAATAAATTCCAATTTACTAATTATAATCCATCAATTCTTGTCATTGGTAAACCAAAGTACAAGACATTTGAAATGCACATTCATATCACATTCATTATGCTCAATCATTTATCACATTCATCTTAGTTTCATACCCCGGAATATGTCAATTGAGTGCAATTTGTCCAATTAACAATTCATGTGTTTATTCTAATGTTATGTATTTGAACACAATTATAAAAATCATGTCATAAATGTATCAAATTTATTCTATATGCTACCGCTCATATGACTCATTAGTCTAACACTTTAAATCTCTCAACAATTTGGAAGACAGGATACTACATTTGGAAATAATGATCAATTTGATGTAAGCTTCTAAATATGCATATATTAGCATATCGATTCTAAGTATTGAACATTCATTATTTTAAGTTTCTCTTGATGTAAGTCGATCGTTTTATTTCTTGACAATTAGATGAGTGAAAATGGTGGTAAATATTTGAAGGAAATGTTAGAGATAAGTTTTGATCCATAATGGGTAATTTTCTCATTAGAATTGACAGCTATTATTTTATAGATAATTATATTTGACGATTGGGAGAATGATAAAAGATTATGCATATGACCTATAAACAACATGGAGATTTTAAATGATTAAAATTCCCAGATTGAGTTTTGAGGTACCTAAAATCACATAAGTGCTTTGTAGAATTAGAAATGGACAAGTAGAGATATTTTTACTATAACATCAGAGTTGTGCAGTGGAAGTATGAGGTGTACTCCTTGTTTGAACAAATTGAGGTTTGATAAGCTCAAAATTGAGTTATGAGATAGTAAAAAAAATAAAAAATTGAACTATGAGTTAACTGAATTGTGTGTATGTTAAAAGGATATAATATTAGTGTCTTAAGAAAGAAATTCTAGATTAAGTCACTCACCAATGTATGCCATGCATATGAGGAACACAAAGAGGCACCATACCTTGAAAGTGCATTATGATAAAAAATGTAGGAAAAAGGGTAACAACATAGCATATGCTAAAATGCTTTTTAAATTAACGAGTCAAGGTTGAGAACCAAGGAACCAATAAAAATTGCTCAGCCATCCCTATCTAGGAATAGAAAGAGAAGCATATTACAAAGGATTTTATGGTAGTAATTTAGTAGAATTGAAGCAAATATGATAGTATATGGGAGATAAAGGATCGAATTAAAAAAATGCCTATTTCCCCACCAACCAAAGTAGTTAGTCTCTTGATATATTAATTAAGTTGTAAGTGATTGGAAGTATATAGTTACATAGACTGTTGGTATATGAGGACGAGATAGATGAAAGTAAATTGGTTAGACAAAACTAGTTCAAATAACCATAAGTAAGATCAAAAGTATGCAAGTCAAAGTGATAGTACCTAAAATCGATAGTAGGGCTAGATTTGAAAAAGGAGGAAGAATTTGAAGTTTGAAGTTGAAAAATCAAGGAATTTTTGCGAATATCACCATAGAAAGGAATAGTTTGTTTAAGACAATGTGATGAGTTAAGCCCACAATATATTGGCCCCCATGAAGTCATTGATAGAGTGGAAGCACAAAGAGTGGATGTTAATTCAATATCCATATTTTGTAGATGAGTAAGTTTGTTTAAAATTTCGAGGATGAAATTTTTATAAGGAGGGGAAAAATTGTAATATCCTAGTTTAATGATTGTACTATGTAATGTGTTGTACAAGCATTTTAAGAGTATGCTCTATTTATGGTGTACTAAAGTAATTTAAGCATTTAAATGTATTATTGAGGTTATAATAGAGATCACGAATAGACCAGTTCTAGACTTGATAAAAAATTTCTCAAAATTTTTTCTAAAACTCCAAAAAGCTACGAAGTGAGTCCTAACGAGTTTTAAAAGCCTCGAAATGTGCTTTGGAGATTTAGGTGAAACTTTTGAATGAAATTTAGATAATTTCGGTGACATTTAATGATTCTAAATTCAATCCAAAAATTCTTCTGGGCAATCCAAAAAATACCAAATAATTTCAAAATATGATGAAAAGCTCCAAAATTAGGATTGGAGTCCATAGGAACTAAAATGGATCAAAACAGAAGTTGTTTGAATAGAATTCGAGTAATCCGAAATTATTGGACTAAAATGCCCTTTTTGGAAAATAATGAGCATTGATGATTTTAAACCCATGCAAAATTTTTAAAAGAATCCAATCAATAAATATTGACCCTAATTAGAGTATTTCATGGTCAATTTGAAAATAAGACGGTTTGGAATGTTTTCGGGATTTAATTCGATTAGTTGATCATTTAAATGCATTAAAGGGAAATTTGGTCTTTTTGTACTAATTAAGGGCAATTGGATCTTCCTACATGATATTACTGGATTGATGAGTCATTAGAGAGGGCGAATGAGATGATGACATGTGTTTAACGAGTCATTAGTGATGAAAATTAGGAAGGTGACATGTGTAATCTATTAAATCAATATAGAAAGCAAAACTTAAGACATTTTGCTTCATTCTTTCATCATAAACATGGGAGTGATGAGAGAGTATCGTGAGAGAAAAATTAGAAAGGGAAAAGAAGAGAAGCCAAGTGTGAACATCGACCAAGGGGAGAGGAAGAAGAGTGTAGTCATTTTTTATGGAATTAGATGGTGATTTGGAGAAATCTTGAGGTATTCATCAAATACTCAAAAGATTGGAGGAAAAGTGGTAAGTTTTTTAGCTTAAATTTTTAATTTTTATGGGTTTTCTTGAGTGAGATGGATGTGTTTGAGATCAATGTTGTCTTGGTATTACCTTGAAGTTTCTTTGTATATAATTAGTTAAATATGATAAGAGAAGGATGTGTAGTGGGATTCAGTCTTATGTTAACTTGAACCAGTGCCAACTTTTTGGCCATAACTTAGGCCTACAGACCTCCACAATGAGTGATTCAAATTAAAACTGAAATCTAAGACATAGTACTAAAAATTTTTAAAAGAAACCTAGGCCTAATTTGGGATTAACAATATTAAAATTTGAGATTTAAAACGGTAACCTGATACTACCCCTATGTTAAAACAGCTTGTGATATTTGGTACATTTTTCATGATTTATAAGTTGAAATGGCATGATTCTTAATCATATAGAAACTAGATACATAGGGGAACAAATATTTAGAATACTCAAAACCTAATTTGAACGTTTACTATGTGAAAATTAAGGAACAAGCGGAGATATGGATTTTGGATATGGGTCATAACTATGACTCATCATGCATGATTGTGATATGGTGAATTACATTGGGTGAGATTGTGTTTTGAAGGAATTGTTAAGTTAGAATGGATAAAATATAGCATTTAAGTGACTTTTGAAGTTAGATTGGAAACAGTGACTAATAGATTAGCTTATGGAAGTAAGCAAAAATATGATTAACATGTGTGTTACACGATTAGATACAAATCATAAATTAGGTTAAACAGAATACATAGTTTTAATGCTTATTTCTTAATTTGGAAGTAAATGCCTAAGAGAAACATGTTTTATGTAGGTAAAGGAGAGTCAACAAATGCGTGAGTGTGCTTGGCAATAAATGTGCAAAATTGTGAGTGTGTTTTAATTGTTTTATATGACTAAATTAATTACAAAAGAAATGGTAACATAAGAGTGTTCTTTAAATTGATTTTATGCAAATTATTTCTATTTATAGAGACTAGCAAGTTATGAGTGTATTTTAATTTTTTTATCTGACTAAATTCTTTACAAAAGAATTGATGACATGTTAGTTTATTTTAACTGTTTTATGACTTAAATCTTTGTAAAAGAATTGATGACATGTGAGTGTTCTTTAAATTGTGTTTATGCAAATGATTTTCATTTGATCATGAAATGAATATTTATACTAAGTTTCATGCAAATGATATTTTACAAGTGAACATTGATAGCAAAAGGGTATACTTTAGCAATATATGAGTTTTAATTTGAAAGTTAAACTTTATATGATTGGGAATACATTGAAATAATTCACTTATGAATCCTCTCATACTTTATTTAGAAAATAAGATGAGTCATAAATGTAAGAGTTGCTTTTGCCTATGGTACATCGGTAGACTTTATACATGTTATTATACTGGTATATTTATAGCGGTTAACCTATTACGGGTAAGTGATTTAGAACTAGCTCTGTAAATAATGGTTAACCAATCATGGATAAGCGATGTAGAACTAGCTCTGTGGCTTGTTACGGAGTTGGTTCTACGGCTTGTTACGAGTAAGCGATGTAGAACCAACTCCGTAACTACCGGTTCGTAGCAGTTAACCTATTATAGGTGAGTGATGCAGAACCAGCTCTGTAAATAGCAGGTAAGCGATACAAAACTAGTTCCGCAATTTTATGCCTAGTGTACTGAATGGTAAAGAAACATGTGGTGGGCTATGATGAGTAAGGAAAGTCATGAAAATATTAATGCCGCCACTATTTATGTTAAAGTTGATTTAAGAGGTACCATATGGTACCAATGCTAATGGTTGGCTTATTTTTTAGTATTAAAGTTTTCAGAAACTTATTACCACCACTATTTATTGATTAAGGAAAATAGGAAATGAAACTTTTATATGATGAGTTTAATTTTGAAAAGCATTTTGAAATAGTTTTTTTAAATTGAAATTGTGTTTTACGAAATGTTATGTTATTACCAGATTTGATGATGCATGAATAAATTGTTATGGAAAATGTTTTATCGTAAACTTTATAATTGTATGGAATATTTTGTTTATGTTGTTATAAAAAGTTAGCTTTTAGTAAACTGATTACACTCATTGAGCTCCTTTAGCTCATCCTTATTTTTATGTTTTAAAACAAATTGCCAAAGGTATGCGTACAAGTGATTCAGTAGTTGGCACCTCGTCACAAGATTAGTTGTATCATCAGGTGCCGCTGTGCTTGTGTCATTTTGATATGTACATTTGTGTAAAGAATGGATGTTTATAAAGTATTTTAAATGAAATTCTTGAATACGTTTTGGTTCTTTAAAGTTTATTGTAGTGGTTATTGAGAATTATTTGTTTGGGATTGCTTGTGAGTGGACTTGAAGTCCATAATTTGTAATTCAAAAATTGGTGTGAATATAGAAGTGTTTTAAAATGTATTATATAGTAGTTATTATGCTATCGAAATTTTTTATAAAACGTTTTTAAAAAATTCCCACCATTTTTTGCTCTTGTAAAAGTTAAAGTACTAAAGGTTTTTAATAGTTGAATGGCTTGGCTTTACAGAAACCCTTCAATTGAGTTATATGTTGATTGCAGGGCCACTGTTAGGTCACAGGAGGGCTCCACGCAAGTTTCTGAAGGGGAACTTAGGGATGGGTCCTTTCAAAATTTGTATGATTTAGGTAAGCAAACTCAGAAATTTAGAGGCAGGATTAGGAATAACATATATGATATGTTTTGGCAAGAGCAGTCACCTAATGGATGTAGGAGTCACATAAGAAGTGATTGATAAAGTTGTTATCTACCTAATTTAAGTTTAGTTGGTTTGTTGAACAAACTCAAGAATAATTATATTTAAATGGGATCCTAACCCACTACAAAGATCAGTGTAATCTTTTCGAATAGTAGTGAGGGCTACTATTTCAAATAAAATAGTGGGAGTAAATCTCATTTAGTTGTCACGACATATAATTAATTACTTGTTTTCCTTACTTTTATTTTATGCTCTTAGTGGAATTTACCTTGTTCCATATAGTTGATACTAAGTTAGTGAACCAAATTTCTTAGGGTTTCTAAAAGTTAGAAAGGAAAAATTGTATGCCCATTATGCAAATTTGTTATAATCCTTGTTGAGGATTTAGTGTTAAAGTTTTAGAGATATGTCAAAATCATATGGATGAAAAAATGCATTAACATTTTGAGTTAACTAATGTCTCCTAAACTTTGATGACAACATGTAAATGTATGTCAACGCCATGATAACAAGATGCAAGAGGTTGCATAGAGTATAGCTAAAAGGCATAGTACTTTGTTAGAATTGTTCCAATTAATTAAGCATACTAAAAGCATAATTGTGGAGTACAATTAAAGACTTTTGTTGTAGAATGATAATATTTGTTATTAGAAGAAAATGATTGCATAAATTTTCTTGCCTATAAGAGATATGATAATGATCATATGTACTTCTATCTCATGCTTATGAATATTTGATACTGAATTTGGATTCAAAATTATTATAATGTTCAAAGCATAATAAGAAATAGATTGTTAAGTCAAAGTAGTTGATCTAAGTTTATGCAAATAGTTTGTATGTGTTGGATCAAAGGAGACTTATGCTTAACATAAATGGAAAGAATACAAAGTTGGATAACTGAAATTTCTTTATGTGATATAGTCATATGTATTAAATGGAATAATGATTTACAATATTGAAAAGTTCAAATTGTTTAAATCTAAGTAGAAATTAAGCATTGAGATTCAAATTGTTTCAGTTATCTATAAGGAATGAGATTCTTTGTTCAATATCTTTACAACAAAATTTCATAAGAGTATGGATTTATTATAAGGAGGAAAATACAATATGAGATATTTTATGATGCAATATTATTTCTTCTATAGCGGTGCCTAGTACAATGACTTACCTTCAATAGTTCTAATTGAATTAATTAGTAAGATTTCATATTAGATATGAAGCACTAAGTCTTTGAAAGAGTCAAAGTTAATGATCAAAGGAAGTAATGCTTACTTGAAGCATATATTATCCATTAATTTTAAAACTAAATTGGATAATAGAAAGTTATGAGATATCCAAAGGTTTGATGTAATTTTACAAACTTGTTGAACAAATTATTTGTTTCAATGTATACTTATAGGAGAATGATTCTCTAGATAAGTAGTAGGAGTAAGATGAAATTTGAAAACTTTAAATCTCATGACAGTACATCAAACTAGTTTTTAGTGTCTTTGTTGATACATTTGATGTATAGTTGAAAGGCTACTAGATATTGAAAGATTTACTTTTATGAATTCAAAAACTTTATTTTAGAGATGATTGTGAATTTATCATGGTTACAAGAAGTTAGTGGGAGTATAATTATCCTCTTTAATGGGAGTATGTAGAGACATATTACTCACAGATAACAATAATTCTAATTTTCAATTGTTAAAAATATAATTGTCTAAGTACAACTCTTATCGGTTATGAAAAGGTATTATCTTAATTATGGGAATTAGATCTATAAAGATAGATTGGAAGTTTCTTACCTATTCTATGTCCAAGTACATAGATAATATACTAAAGATGTTTAGTGTTTGAGAGATCAGATACTTGTGATGTATTAAATATATTCATTATTCTATATATGAGTTGATATTTAAGTTCATGATGATAAGGATATTACTTTAGAAGTAAATTTTAATTAAGGTTCATCTTACTTAGAACAATATCATTTTAAGATTGGAAAGGTTTCAATGTAGCAATGGTTGCTAATTAAGGCGATAATACATTTTTTATTTAGTGGAAATGATTAACTGGATCAATAATTTCTTTACTGAACTTGATATAGTTCCTCACTTTGTTCACGACAGTAATGTACTGTGGAACATTAGAGTTGTTTGGTATATAAAAGGAGCTAAGATCTCACCAAAGATCCAAAAATGTATTTAGGCAAAATTTTCTTAATTATGATGAAAATTAAGATGAAAATTGTAAGAGTTAAGCAAGTGCTCACTATAGAGAACCTTGTAGAATTCTCTCATTAAGTCAGTGTCCCAGCAGAAACATAATCGTCATATGGTAATATGGTATGAGATACTTAAACGATTGACTTCGTGCAAGTAGGAAATTGTTAGTTTATGACATATAACCAATCAATTGATTATAGTTTAGTGACAAAATAATTAATAAAGGCATTTTTTATCTTTATATATTAGTGTCGTTTGATGTTTTAATACTAAAATAAAATCCCTAGAATAATTAACGTGTAATTGAAATTATGATGAGATCATAATTGTGAGATTCAATTTACATTTATGTATTATTTCTAAATGTTCCTAGTTGTAGTTTCATCAAGACGGGATATTGTTGAAACGGTAAAACTAGCATACATTATGTTTTTTTATTATGAAGAAAGTAATTGATCTTATAGATTAAGTATGGAGATACTTAAACTAATTTATGGGTGATTGTTAGAGAATAAGTCACTATACTGACCCGACTATAAGAATCTCAAATGGAATATTACTTATGTATCTGTGGATTTCTTCACAATGATGGTTGTATAATTAATCCTTAGACTTGATATTACCAAGGTATCTCGTGTGGGAATTACTGTGTTTTGATATTACTTATGAATTGCACTAGGATAACTCAGTCGGTAGTACTTAGATACAGTATGAACCATATGGAGATAGTTGAGTAAATCAATACAAGATTCGTCACTCTAAAGTAATTAGAGAGAATGTTTCACTGTTCTTGATTGTTAATGATTTATTGGAATTCTTTAGTTAGAGTGGATTGACATTTTAAAAGGTGTTTTCAAATATTAATTATAAATCAATTATTAATTAGCAAAAATGAACATGATTAAATACAAAAGAGTAAATACTATATCCATACTCTGTCCAATTGGAACACTAGATGATGAGAGGATTAAATTATACATCATAATCATGCATGGACAGGTTAAGTAGAACCATTTTGACATTCCTAATATTTACATGCTTATGACATATTGTTAGACTTCAATCGTGACCTATAATTATAAATTGTTTATTTGAAAATTTAAAGATAAATTAAAAGAAATTTTAATTTGTCCAATTCTAATTATGAATTAGAATTAGATAAATTAAATTAGAATTCTAATTTATAATCATTATTAATATATTGGGAACCTAATAGGTCATACATTAAGGAGCAACTTGTGAAAGAAAAATTAATTTAATTAAGTTAGACTTAATTATAAAGTTTGAGAAACTTTATGATCAATTATCAGATGTTTGATTTTATTAAAATTATCACTTTAATTAAAATTAAAAAATAAATTTTAATAAAATTGGAAAATCACCCTATTGATTCTTCTATTAATAGAAAGAAAAGATAAATGACCTAGCACTCTTACATTCTTCCTCTCAAAGGTGTTGAGAAGCTGTTCTGTAGATATCATCAGAGGTTGAACAAGTGAACAATTTATAGTTGACAATTCGAAAAAAGTTTTAAAAAATTTCAACAAGAGCATGAATCAGGTATAATTTCTTACCATTCGTATTCGCGTAATTTTCAAGTTAATCAATTATTAGAATCTAATCAAAAATCGTAAACACTATGCCCATGATTTGATTAGGTTTAGTCCGTAACAGGAAGAATGTGCAAGAAAGCATCACACGAACAAGATAGGAGATGTGGATAAGACACCACTTCTCGCATTGATCACCCACAAAAATATCAGAGTTCTTACCTTTCAGAGCAATAGTTTCAGTAGGTTACATGAAGCGACGGAGTCGGCACCTATTTTTCCTTTGGTTTGCATGAACACGTTACCTGATTTTTCAACTCCACAGTGACACTTGCCCACTATTCCTTGGTCAAATCTCAATACATAGCTGGATAGGCTTCGTCGTTGCCAACTTCAAGACTGATCATTTAATTCCGTTATCGTAGACAGATTGTGTCGATGATATTCAAGAAACGTCGGTAATGGTGGGGGCTCATTATCTATATCGCATCTGAGATGGACACTTGTCCTCTAAATCTTTGCTGTTACAAATATCTCAAGACTCCATTTCTTGACTTGCTCCGACATATCATCACGCTTTTCATACAAAACACAATGTCAACAGCAACAGCCAACTCTCGGCACAGTTTTGTTGTGGAGACGGTGGGCACCCGATGTTTAAGGTACTGTCTACCTGTAATTACCTATACAAGTTCTCTATAAGTTTACCAAGCACTGGAATTCAAGTCTGACTGGTAAACTGGAAAAAGAAACATTTACATGGAGTTTGGATTGCTTTTGAATGCAAATTCATCTGATTAATTAATGGACTCTGTGGAGAGTTATACCTAGCATAAAAAAGAAACATTTACATGGAGTTTGGAATGCTTTTGGATGCAAATTCATCTCATTAATTAATGGACTCTGTGAAGAGTTATACTTGGCATTCCCCGAAGATGACCAGATCGTGTGCTCCTGTGGTTGTGATGGTAAGGATTTGGTCTGTTTGGGCCGGGAGGAGTCTGACAATCTAGGGTCTGGCCACGTGCATTTTGACAACAGCGAGGCAAAACATGCTTTCTTGTGCAGCAGTCCAACCAGAATCCTCCACGTACAAGCCCACTATCTGGAAAGTGGTGACGATTCTGTAAGGGGAGGGCGACCACTTGGGAGACCAAGGGCGGTTGGGATTTCCTCCTTCCATTCCATCATTTAATCATCGCCCATTCCCTTCAACAGCCATTAACGTCGTCTGATTGGAGGGTATATCTACGTGAAAGGATGGCAATTTTTAGTCTGCGACTCTAAATTTAGTCATTTTGAATAGGTTAAACTATAGGTCATTTTTAAATTTAAACTAATTTAAGATTTTATTACTTTTAGTAAAATAATATTTTTTTAAAAAATTGAGTCAGGTAAGTTTAAATGTAAGAAGCTTATATTCGAATCTAATTAAAAAATAAATTATTATATTTTTAATTAAAAAATTATTTTAAGAAAATTAACTATAAGTTACCCATGATCATCCCTATTACAATTAGAAAGGAGCATGACAAAGATGGGTAGGTATAGTTTGATGTCTTTGTGATGCCAAAACAAACTTGATAAGAAGATTTGAAGTTTACTGCTAACAGGTCAACCTGAATGGAAAATGTTGCCCACGTGAAGTTGTTGATGATTCCACCCCACGTGTGTTAAAAATTAACAAGAAGAGAATTTAAAGATAAAATTAATATAAATGTTTCCCATTAATTTACATTAAGTTTCAAAATACTATGGAGAATTGAATAGACAAACTATTTGAATTTGGAAAATATTCATTAATAATATTATTAATATTATTATTGTCCCTAGAAATGGATGAACGGAGAAGAAGAAGGCGTGGTCAACTTGGGGTGTTGAAAGGACGGGGAGGGAGAGATGCTCGGAGGAGTAAAGAAAGAGCAGTGACCATATTGGTCCCAAAATGGTAACAAAGCCGAAAACATAGAGATTGGCTGGGCTGGGCTGGGCAACTGGGGGCCGGGCCGACAGTTGTGACGATTCATTTTATGTCCTCGCGTTCACTTTTGCGTAGCAAGAGCCCCAGTTCTCTGATGAGGAGCGTCAACAGTACGTCACTACGTTTTCTTCAACACGAAGATCCTTTTTTTTTAGCCCTAAATTTTAATTTATTAATTGTAAAGAGAGAAGAAGGTCTTGTTTTTCTATATTAATATTTCACATCTGATTTTGTAATCTTATATAAAATGTTGAAAATATTCATCCACGAACCAAATTGGTGTATTTTGATATATGGAAGTAAAAAGCAAAGTGTGAAGGGTGGGGATTTACACGTCGGTAGGAACGCGTGTGGCGTGAAAGCAGGAAAGCAAAGACAACGTGTCCTAAGGAAAAGAGAGAGGGCACGAATTGGTAGTGAAAAGGGTGATGAAAATGATGAAGAGTAATTATATATATTTATGGTCCTTAAAAGAAGCATCACTAGAGCAAGCAAGGTGTTCCAATAAGCAGGGCGACGCCTGTCCTTCACTGTGTCTATATAAGGAAAAGAACTTTGCCAACATTTTTATCCCCACCATTCCTACTCCACTATACTGTTACTAATTCCTAGCGTCTGTTCAACTTGGCTTCTGCCACCTCTCTCTTTCTATTTCTTTTATTGATTTCCTATTTTTCTGATTTTTGTTGTTCTCATGTAACCTATTTCATCGGTCATCATCGCCTCTTATTTTGCTTTGCGAACTTCTTATTATTGTTCTCTTCATCACCCTGTCTTCCTCATTATGATCCCTCTGCTTCTTTCCTGTTTTTTGGTCCTGCCTTTAATTCTTCTTTCTCTTCAATGGCACCAATCCAAGGCCAGGCGCCTTCCACCTGGCTCAATGGGCTGGCCTTATATTGGAGAGACGCTCAAGCTCTATACTGAAAACCCAAATTCCTTCTTTTCCAACAGGCGAAAACGGTACTGCTATCACCACTCCAGCTTACGTAGCTCTTTTGGATACTAATCGTCCTCTATATACGTCTTTTTGTTATCTCCGCGTCTACTTTCTTCTATGTTTCCTTACATATAACAAGTTGGTACGTGGCTTTTTTATTTTCCTGTGGCGATATTCTTACTTTTGTTGCCTCGTTCACTTTGTAGGTACGGTGACATATTTAAAACTCATATCTTGGGTTGTCCTTGTGTGATGATTTCGAGTCCAGAGGCAGCAAGGATTGTGTTAGTCACCATGGCTCACTTGTTCAAGCCAACGTATCCAACGAGTAAAGAGAGAATGATAGGACCTGAAGCTCTCTTTTTCCATCAAGGGGCTTATCATTCGAGGCTCAAGAAGTTGGTGCAGGCGTCTTTTTTACCTTCTGCAATAAAAGGCTCGGTCTCAGAGATTGAAGGAAATGTGCTCAGATTTCTTCCTACCTGGAAAGATAAAACCATTAACACTTTGCAAGAAATGAAAAGGGTACGTGTTTGTTATGTGAGTTTGTTGGAACAACAGAACCAATTTTATATTTCATTTGGTGAAAAACTTTGTCTTATTTATAATTCTAAATGAGTTTGTTTCTCTCTCACCTTTTTGTCTGCTAGTATGCTTTCGATGTGGCGATGATTTCAGCCTTCGGCGAGATGGAGGAGTTGGAAATGGAAGGAATCAAACACCTGTACCAATGCCTAGAGAAGGGCTACAATTCTATGCCTTTGGATTTACCAGGAACTCCATTTCACAAAGCAATGAAAGTAAGCTCACATTGCCTCGAGCACTCGTAAGACCAAATGTTTTGCAAGATTATGGGAATCAACTTGGGTCATTTGTATAATTTTTCCTTGAAACAGGCAAGGGAGCAACTAAATGAGACATTAAGGAGAATGATGGAGCAGAGAAGACGAAGTGGGAAACAAGGAGGAGGGTTACTTGGAGTGCTACTAGGAGCTAGCAATGAAAAGCTTAATCAGCTAACAGATTCCCAGATTGCTGATAACATCATTGGACTGATTTTCGCTGCACATGATACAACAGCAAGTGTCCTCACTTGGGTTTTGAAGTACTTACATGACAACGAAGACGTACTAGAAGCAGTCACGGTAGATTTCATTATCCATTGTTTATGACTTCGTTATTCATCCTTATCTTTCTCTTAGAGAGGGGAAGGGAATTATAATGTTCTTTGCTTTGTTTCTTGAAGAGAGATCAACCTTTTTGTTCATTCTTCGTCACCAATTGACTGGCGAAAACTTCATTTATTTTAATCATGGCCATCTTATTAGTTCAGATTTTCGTTTTACGCTATCCTTTTCCTATTCTGAGCAATCATTGATTAAATATAAAAACGCCTTTTGAACGGAAACTTGCGGCACGTAATTTGGCAACCAAAACTTTACCCCATGCATTGCACTTTAATCATTGGCTGGGCTTTATTTTTGCAGAGGGAACAAGAAGGAATTAGACTCGAATTAATTGAGGCCAATCGACGGCTTACGTGGGATGATACCAGGCGCATGCCGTTGACTAGTAGGGTATGATTAATTTATATCAACACAAAAGAATAAGAATATTATTAACAATGCTTGCTAGGTTTGCTTGTAAATACATGCCACAAGTGCTGTGGAATCATCCATCTAAGGTCAATGGCTGCCTAATTAATTTGGAGTTAAAAACAAAAATCGTTGCTATTCTGAAGAACGACAATGTAGTTGGTATGTTTACTTTTGTCTGAATTAATTAAAAGTCAAAACTAAATTCAGGTAATTCAGGAGACACTAAGAACAGCAAGTATACTCTCATTCACGTTCAGAGAAGCTGTCCAAGATGTTGAGTTTGAGGGCTACTTCATTCCACAACAACAAAATAATGACGTTTTAGACGCTTGTGTCTAGACATATCTAATAAGTGTCTAAAATAATATAAAA
>JAOSBO010000008.1:37923311-37937458 GCA_027563915.1 Erythroxylum rotundifolium | reverse complement strand
TAGTCGTGAATCTTTTGTATATATTACTCATTATGCGATAAAGGTAATACATGGAAAATTTCCAGCTTCTTCTTCTTTTTCGTTATTCGATATTTTAGATTTTTCCTAATATTAACGACCGAAGCAGCAACACCTAGGAGTTTGGATCCTCTAAAAGTAGTATTGTTTTGTTTCTTCCAAGAAGCTGTTCTTGAGAATCTTTTATCAAGTTGTTTTTGCTTTTTCTCCTTTTCTTTTTCATATTTTGTGTGGAGGTTCCATGAATGTAAGTTGGAAAGTGAGTGTCCAACTGCATTGCGGAGCTGTAACTGTGCGTTTGTTGATGCCTGTAACTACGTCATTGTGCAGAAAATATATCCAAAAAAAAAGAGAAAAGTGGAAAACGGAAAGAGTTTTCCGAAATTGTGCTTTTTGATTCAGATCAAATGTGTGTGGTTTCAAATGTAAGCAAGGTAGTTATCATGTTCCTTAGAATTTTTTTCTTTCTTCTTCTCTGGTTTACATTGAGGACTTAATAGCCTTGTGCCAAAGATAAGCCATTGGGTGTCTCACACGTGGCATCCTTCAGTTGTGCACAATAGGATTCCACGTTGGACCTTGATTGGGAGCAAGTAAGCGTATCCGAATGGGAAATTGTTCCAAAAATTTACAGGTCTGCGTCTGTCATTGGCGAGTGAGATGTGAAGGGATGTTGAAAATATGTTTTCCATTTCTCCTCTTATCTGTTATTGGTGTAAGACATTCAAACAGCACAACAAGTAAGAAGAAAATCGTTTTATTGACAAATAATTAAGTTTACGATTCAAGCCATGGTTGAAAACATTTGATAGACGATTTTTCTACAAGGCTCACAAGATGTCATACATTCAATGAATTTAAGAACTTATACACCTTTCCTATTTTCAAATTTACATTAACATTTCTCCTAATTGTTCTATAGTAACAGGAAAGAGATTATTGAATCAAAAATAATTCTTTGTAGAAGTTGACAAAAATGAATTTCTTATATTTCGGCTTGTGTAAATTTTAAACTATGATAAAGTAGGCATAAGTTGAATAATACCTTGAATAATATGGTTTCACATAAAACTATCAATCTCAAATACGGGTGAACGGCAGACAGGCCCATGAAAACTAGAATCTTTGTTGTAATAATGCATATAAAGAATATATAGTACAGAAATGGGTGGTATAAGGAGCCAACATGAATTGACTGATAATGTGAGCAATGTTAAAAATATCAAGATGAGAGATAGCAATGTATATGGACATTAGGTTTTAATAGGGGTTTAATTGTCTTGGAGATAATAATACTAGAACGAGAGATAAGGATAGTATCGTAGTTTTCTTATACACTAGCGATATTCATTAGATGAATTTCAGGACAAAAAAAACTTAAATTATCCAAATCTTTGACTTCAAATTGTTGATGTAGGATGGATTTAATAGTAGAATTACATTGAGTATCACTGCTCATAATTATCATGTGGTCAATGTAAAGGAGAAGAAAAGTGCATCCTTAATTCGTTTTATGAATGTACAAGGCATGGTAGGAGCTAGACTAAAAGTCAAGGAGACAAGTAGTGGAGCTAAATTTGGAAAACCAAGGAAGAGCTTGTTTTAATCTATATAAGGCTTTGTGAAGGAAATAGACCATATTGGATGGACGATGATAACCAAGTGAAGGTTGCATGTACACTTTTTTTTGTAAGATCACTATTGAGTAAGGCATTCTTAATGTTTGTCTAAGATACTGCCAAAAATTTCTAGCAGTAACTATAATAAGACTATAAGTTGAAGTTAAATGAGCTACTATAGTTAGTGTCTCCTTATAGACAGTATCATACTTTTGGGTAAATCCTTTAGCAATTAGTCAAGCTTTATATTGCTCAACTAATCTATCAGCTCAAGCCTTAATTTTATAAACATATTTACAACTAACAATTTTTCTTGAGGTAAACTAACCTTGTCACAAGTATTGGTTCTAGTAAACCCATAAATCTCTGGCCATTGCTTTTTTTTTTATATTTACCATAGATAATTAGGGCTTGCCTCACAATATATTCAAGGTTTGTATAAAGAAACAATTTTCGAATAAATATGAAAATCTTAAAGTTAGATAGAATTTCATGCACAATGAGTATGGTGAGATGAAAGCATTAGTAGAATAGAGTTATGGCTTACCAAATATGACATTGTACACAATAGGTACGTATATAATGTGAAATTCCACCACTGTGTACAATGCCTTGGTGGTTTATTTTGTATATTCCATAATTATGATAGAAAGATCCACTTTCTCCTCAGGTAGGACCTTATCTCTATAAAATCTTATCAATGAAAAATAAGTGAACTCGAAATGTTGTAACTTAAGTCCTATTGCCTTATATCACTGTAGAAAAGGATGTCAATTGTGGTTATGATTCACTTAAATTTAAAATTTGTGATGTTGCCTTTATGACTATCACACCTTTATAGAGGTTACATAAGCTTGAATCATCTCCTTTTTTGAACACTATTTGTCTCTATATGTGTTGTCTGTTACTACTAATATATGTTGTGATATTAACTTCTTTTGTGTTATACATGCCTGTAAACCAAGATATGATTTAGTTACTTTCTCCTCCATTAATCATGACGATCACTCACACATGGATTCCATTTATACTTCTTCAGTTTGGGGGTGCGTGACCTTTACCTTTAACTCAATCAAATTTTCCCATAAATTTGAGACATTGATAACATTTTCCCATAAAATTGAGACCTTTACTAACAAATATTTTCTTTTATACCTTCATTAAAAAATTGGTGCAAATGTCCCTAATGCAAGAGGCACTTTATGATTATAGTTAATTTCTCAAATTCCTTAATGCCATTTAGGAAACCTATATGGAATTTATGGTAACTTTCAATTGATCTCCTCCCTATTGGAATTAGGTGAGGAGATATTTTCATATCCCATTCTCTAATTAAGTGTAAAAGGGTTCAAAGATGTGTTTAATATAGGAAACTTAGCTAAAAGCCCAAACTGGGGCCAAACTTTTTAGGGTTTGATCAATTTAAGACTAAATCTTTTAAGTTGCTCAATAAAAGTATAAATGTTTAGGAGTTTGCTCAATTCTAAATTTTTTTGGATGGAAATTAGGAAGTGTCATATACACGCCGTTATTGACAGACCAGTTGGTCTTTAGATGCCATGTGGAAAAAAAACGTGGCTTACATGGATTTTTAAAAAAAAGGACACACACACACACACACATATATATAGCAAGAACCCTAAATTAACTTTTCATCCCTAAATTTTCCCTTGTTTCTCTAAAAAATATAGCAATAGGGTTGTTTGATCACAGTTCCCTCTCGTTGATCCACCCTCCTTCATGCATTATCACTGTCGATCACTCTAATTCTTCTTTCTAATTCACATTCTAGTCCTTCGGCGTAAATGTTCTTTCTAACAATCGCCAAGTATGTTTAAGTTTGAGGTTTGACAATTAACTTTGAACAAGACATTTGAGAAGCTTTGACAGTAACATTTTGAGTTGTTAACATTTTGCAAAACCTAGCAAAATTAATGCTTTTAGTCTATATGCATGCCCTTCAATCAACATTTTTGGTGACTTGTCTTTCTACATGAACCCCTAATGTTTGTGAGGATCTTTTTTGTTAGATGATTTCTATTTACTCTTTTGCAATCATTTCACTAACAACTATTGATAATTATTGATCATGGTGTGACCTCCCTTCTTCTTACTCTCTATCTATTTAAGGCTTATAGAGGATTTACTGTTAATTTTTTGGATATAAAAAAGATAATAAAAGTTGACTAGGATGTTGGGAAGATAACTTTGTTGGTTCCTATTATAGTTTATGAGTTACTCTTTTGATCTTTGATATAGTAAATTTAATGAATTTATGGTTATATTTTTGTTTCATGTTATTGTAGCTAAAGCTTTGAAGTTTTTTTGACAAGATCTATGTGATTGTATGTATGAGATAACACTTCAAAAAGGAGCACTAACTATGAATGCATTGCATTTGTAAGTGGCAAATTGCCTGTTATTACTTGTAAGAACTTTTCTGGTTTAATGTATGAAAAGCTTGTTTGTTCTCTACTTGTTATTCCATTTAAAGGTATTATATATTAGTTGCTGTCTCTTCAGTCTCTTATCAAAAACTAATCGTTGTTATAAATTTATTAGGATTGAGGCTTTATGTAACCTCAAAGTTTCTTGAAATGGTTCTTCAACTATTTGATGCTCCTTACTAAGCCTACAAGAAAGGTTTAGTTTAGTATGAATTTCTAAAGGCCTATCAAAGCAAAATAAAGTTAATTTTGATTTTTCTCATATGACACGCTAGATAATGTTATCTAGTTATGGTGTATAATACGTGGCACCTGCATGATGTTATAGTTTGTATATCTTTCAGAGATAAGGTGCTTATGAGATTTAACATGTAGGATAGTAAATTAGTAAATTAGGTGATACCTCCATTGCTAAAGGAGATAATGAAGCATAAGCAGCCCTTCTTATTTGTGGAATTTATAAAAAGTCTAGGAAATTATTTACCCTTTTAGTAGGACTGCCATGCTTTAAGAATGAACAATTTGCCTGCAATCTTTATATTTCCATCTGTTATTCTAGCCTTTTGCTTGATTGTTATATTTAATGTTTGTTTTTTTAGAAATAACATCATTTTTAGTATGAATATTTGAGATGGTAGTCATCAATTTTCAACAAACTTTTTCTTTCTCGATTAAACTCGATGTTATTAATTATTGATAAGGCTATGAGGCGCACATGAATTTGGTTGTGGATGATGCTTTGGAAGTTAATGATTGTTAGTTCTCTTTTCTAGTGATACATACACTAATATATTTTTATATTAACATTATGCCTTATTATTTCTTCGATATCTAAATTTATATAACACACTATTTTTGTTTTGTTTAGGAGTTAGTTGACAGCAGTCAGTTCATTAGGGTGGTGAAAAATAATCCTGTTGAAGTAGGTGAGGGAGCTACAGACAGTTGATAAGGTCATTATAGTCTGGTAGAATGACATTTGATGAGGTAATTATGAGGTTTCACCATGTGGGCTGCTTGGTTAATGTAGGTGATAATCTTAGGTTTGAGGGTGGTTTTATGGATGAAATAGAATTTGATCTTGACTTACTTAGCTACTTTGAACTACTTAATGTATGTAAGAATAGTGGGTATAACAATGTGAAAAAGATTTTTTATCTTAAGCTTAGTTTTGGACTGTCTAATGGTTTGAGGGTTATAGAAGATGATGCTAGTGTGTTAGATATGGTTAGTGATAGGTGTGTATTATTCTATATTTTTCTATGTAATTGGCATGTGTTTCTTGCAAACTTGTTGATTATTGTTACAGTTTAGGACTCATTTTGTATGATTTCATTTAGTTTGATGTCGTTTGTTGTTCTTTTATGTTTGGTGTTAATTTAGGGTAAGAATTGACTATTTTTATGTAGGATTGAAGATGGAGCAACTTGGAGATTGAGTTAGAGATCAAAGAGGAGAAGAGAATAGGAGTCTTTCTACAGCCAATTCCCATAGTCATAGGAATCATGCCAATTCCCACTATCATGGGAATTATATTTCAAGACCTTATGCGGGGCTTCATTAAACTTAGGATTTTTGGACTATAAAAGCATAATTAAGCCTCCAAGGTTGAGGGGAAGATGACACGCTTCTATAGAACCACCATCCTTGAGTAAAGAACACATGTTTGGAGATTTAAGGAAGGATTGAAGTCAAGGATCATCATCAAGATTGAGGAAAATAACTCATCAACATCAAAATTCTAGATTTTGGCAAAGAAGAGGAGTCTTTATATTTAATTTTCTGTCACTTTGATCTATTCTATTCTCTGTAAAATGGTTTATTTGAATGTTGATGATGTTATGGAGACCATTTTAAGCTGATTTAGTTTTAGGGATTGCTTTTAAACTATTTTATTAGAACATATATTTTATGAATTGAATGAAGTTGTCTTTGATGATTATTGATTTTATTTGTTATCTTGCAATAAATCTAGAGAGGGAGTAAGATGAAATTTGTGTAGGATTGTACAACAAGAGTTGGCGACCTATAGACTTACAATCATCACGTTAATTGAATAGTTAGAAAAGAGATCTCGGCTAGTCCATTAATCGCCCAGAGGATAGTTTAATAACTAGTTAAATCGGTGGAGTCATTAGGTAGCTTGAGAGATCGTCTAATTGATTCATGTTAATTCGATTAGGGACAAGTAGTTACATCTTATAAGAGGGTAATTATTACATTCGACATCTTAGGTGAGACATGTAACACCCACATACCCCTTGGAAGGATATGTAGATGCTATGCTAATAGAATCCAAAAAATGCAAAACATACCAAACAATCACTTACATGCATTTTTAGAAACTCATGCATTCATATTCTATAGATCATTATTAGATATTAAGTTATAAATAGAACATATTGTATACTTTGTATACAAACCAAAAATTCAAAAGCCAATTTGTATTAAGGTTATTATAAACCATTGACATCAAAACAACAAAATATAAAATGTCTCATTACATTTAATATAACTTAAAAACAAATTAAACATTTCCAGAACAAAACACAATCTTCTTGACCAATGTGGTTGACTTTGTCCCACTCATTAAACCTTCTTATCAGAACCTATATAGAGGCAAAACCACCGTCTAAGCATAAAGCTTAGTGGGGAATAACTAAAAAAGATATAATTTGGCCACTGTTTCTAACAATCAAATAATATTCATATACACAGAATTAGATCATATTTTAAAAAATCTTTAATTAAGCATATAAAAGTGCAAATCGTATATATCAGAACAGAATATGTCAAATCATAACAGGATATACTTGCTTCAAAGCAAAACTTATAAAAATCAGAGTATATTATCCATATTTCAAAACTAAACTTAAAAGTACCCGAATAGAACTTGTCTGTATATTTTATCAAAATAGAACTTAATTATTTTAGAACAAAACTTGTTTATATCAGAACTGAGCTGGTATCAAAATATAAAACAAATTAGCCTACTAATCCTTTTTATAGAAGTAGGTAATGGGACTAATACAGGAGATATTGTGACCGGTATCATATAATAGAAGAGGCTTATGTCTCAATAACATGAGACATCGAAGTGTCAATAACAGGAGACACCAAAGTGTCAGTAACACGAGACACCAAAGTGTCACAAGAGTAGTTGCAGACCCTTCTAGGCATGCCTATTTACCTATGACTAGTGCTTAACAGTTTTAAAACAAAACATTTCAGATTTTATAATTTTATGCAAAGATATAATGCATATCATATGGCTTAATCCATTTCATTCATATAGTCAATTAACCATACTTGACATGACTTGTGAACATAAAAATTTGTAATCGTATACCAAAGAATTCATTAAGCAATTATACATTATATGAAATCTCACAAATTCCCAATCCATAAACATTCACAATTAACACATTACTCTTTTTCTTTAAATCACATTAACATTCATAAGAAGACTTCATTCCTTTAATAACCTATAAGTTCCAAATGATACATACTTTTTTTTTGTATAATAAGGCCTTCCTTAGGTTATTAATTTAATTACAAATCCAAATCTTATACGATCTTCATAGGAAAAACCCTACCCACTATCCTTTTTTTTATATCTTGGTATCAAATTTTCTTAGGGCAGATTTTGGGTCAGATTTGTATGACAATTTTGATATAGAAAATGACGTTTTTTAAAAAAATGTTATCCTAAGAAAATGTTCCTATATTTCTTAAGTTTCAAACACAACAAAAATTCATTCAATTTGGTTTAGCATTCCATGAGTTATGCTCAAAATACTATATAGACTGTGCACATTTGGAATTTTGTGTAGTGCATGATGGTGCATGTGCATGATGGTGCATTCTTTAACTAAAAGGTTAGTGCATGATCGTGTATCCCATGAATGAAAGGCTAATGTATGATCATGCTTGTGCACAATCATGCATTCCTATGTTTATAGGGCAATTGCATGATCATGCTAATGCATGATCTTGCAGCCCTGATGTGCATCCAAACGTGTAAAACTCATATCTCTCAATTCTGATGTCTAAAAATTACAAAATTTATATCAATAGAAATAAAGAGAAAGATATACAAATTTTATGAAGATAGCTTTATCTAATTTGGGCTACATCAATACACATTAATCATTGGGCAAGACACAAATTTCTGTCAAGGACAGTGCTGCAGTCGATGCCAACTCCAGTGATGTTATCACGCAAAGGCCTAATCTCTTTCGTCCGAAGTCCAAAAATTGCAAGTAATATACCATTGGAAAGATAAAAGGACGGAATACAATTTTTTTGGACACAACTTTGTCCAATTTTTCCTAGATTAGTACAGTTTGTTCGTGAAAGTCAGAACCACTAATTCTGTCTAGTAGAATGAGTATCCAACATGTATCTAGTTTCTAATGATAATTCTTTATAAATTTAGTGCACATTTTATCCACTTCACACATCAAACAATGCATGTTTTAATGTAATACCAAGTTTAGTACTTCGTTACCTCACTAAACTTCAAATTCAACTCCAAGAATCTAGCTAAACCAAGTTTACAAACAACTAGCACATACCTAATTTTATGTGCAAGCATCAACAAAGTAACAATACACAGAATCACAAGGCCTACTTCTTAATGGAATAACTTACAAAGCTTCCTAATGTTAATGATCCAAACTCCAACAGAAGTCCAAAAATTGAGAGAAGATGGTAGGTTTCGATGGAGAGCAAAACAAGAATGAAGAAAGCTGGAATTACTCCAGCAGAAACATGCTTCATCACCAGCAAGGTGTCAATAGCTTAAGATGCCACTTAACACCAAGACATGAAGCCCATTTGCCCACCATTCAAGTTGCCATTCATACATATCAATCAGGCCACATGTCCTCCTATTGTGCTGCCATTAGTCACACAATGAATGATGCCAAATGTCAATGCATTAGCTATGCCAAATGTCACTAACTCATAGGCTTAGTCATTTTAATTTCCATGTACCAACTTAACTTGTCACTTGATAATTTTCCTAGTCCAAATGCACATTTATATACCTCAATTCTCTCTATAGTCCATCTATACTAAAATTCACGTCGCATACCTTTCACATTCAAATCATAGCACATTTTTAACTCTTATCTCATATGTACATTCATAAATATGTAACATCTCATCTAGGGTATATTTTGGGGCCTTAAAATTCTCTCCCCCTTAAAAGAATTTTGTCTGATTAGAATAGTTGAGGATACTGAGCTCTCATGGCTTCCTCTAGTTTCCATGTAGCTTCTTCATGTCTATCGTGTTGCTAGAGTACTTTCACCAAAGGTATTTGCTTGTTCTTGAGTTGTCTAACTTCTCTGGCTAATACAGACATAGGCCCTTCTTCATAAGACAAATTTGGTTGTACCTGAATTTCTTGCATAGGAATCTTATGGTTAACATCAGATCGATATCTTCTCAACATGGAAACATGGAATATATCATGTAACTTGGCCAATTGTTTAGGAAGAGCTAATTGATAAGCTACTAGTCCGATTCTCTTAAAAATCTCTTATGGACCAATATATCACGGACTGAGCTTACCTTTCTTACCAAACTGAACATATTCTTCCATGATGACATTTTTAAGAACACTTTATCACCAACTTGTTATTCAACATCCTTCCTTTTTAGATCAGCATAGGACTTCTACCTATCACTGGCAGCTTTCAACCTGTGTTCAATAACCAGAACCTTTTCTTTAGTATCTTTCACAATATTAGGACTAATCATCTTGTTTTCACTCAATTTAGTCTAACACACTGGAGTTCTACACCTTCTACCATATAATGCTTTATAAGGTGCGATACCAATGCTAGTCTGATAATTGTTGTTATAAGAAAACTCCATCAAAGCCAGATAATTATCCTAACTTACTTGAAACTCTAACATACAGCCCTGAAACATATCTTCCAATCTCTGGATAATCCGTTCAGATTGTCCATCAGTTTGGGTATGGAAAGTAGTACTGAAATTAATTTGAGTACCTAAGCCTTTAGTAGACTTTTGTAGAATCTTGAAGTAAATCGAGGATCATGATTAGAAATAATATATACCGGTACTCCATGCAATCTCACTATTTCATTGACATATAAGTCTGCAAGCCTATCCAATGAATAATCAGGACAAATAGGCAGAAAGTGAGCAGACTTGGTAAACTTATCAACAATCACCCATATTGCATCATGCTTCCTTTGAGTAAAAGGAAGTTCAATAACAAAATCCATAGTAATATGTTATCCCATTTCTATTGAGGAATAGAAATAGAATGTAACAAACCAAATGGAACTTGGTGTTCAGCTTTAACTTGCTGACATGTCAAACATTTGGATAAGTAATCCACTACATCACGTCTGACCACCAGTAATGCTGCTTCAAATCTTGATACATCTTATTTCCACTAGGATTCATAGTGAAAACAGTATTATGAGCCTCAAATAACAACTTATTTTTGAGTTCATCATTAGCTGGCACACACAATTGATCTTTATAAAACAAATCGTCATATCCTTTCACAGAAAAGTCAGGTTGTTTACCTTCTCGAGTAGCCAAGATAAGTTGTTGCAACTTGTCATCCACTTTCTGAGCATCACAAATTTCCTTCCTTAAGGTAAGCCTAGCTTTTAATTAATCTATTAAAGCTCCTTTAGATACAAGACCCCATTTACCATGCTACACTAACAATGCTAAAATGGTCTTTTGACTCAAGGCATCAGTCATGACATTAGCCTTACTAAGATGGTATTCCACAATACAATCATAGTCTTTAAACAGTTCCAATCAATGCCGTTGTCTTAGATTGAGTTCTTTTTGGGTAAGCTGATACTTTAGACTTTTACGATCTATGAAAATTTTACATCTTTCACTATACAAGTAGTGCCGCCAAATTTTCAAGGCAAACACTACTGCTGTAAGTTCCAAATCATCTGTAGGGTAATTTTGTTCATGTGACTTTAGTTGACTAGAGGCATAAGCAACTAACTTTCTATCCTGCATCAAAACATAACCTAAACCATTTCTAGATGCATCACTAAACATAACATACTCCTTACTAGAAGTAGGTTGAGCCAATACAGGAGCTTCAGTAAGCATACTTTTCAGTTGATCAAAACTATTTGGGCATCTATCAAACCATTCATACTTTACTACTTTCTGTAATAGTTTAGTTAAAGGAGATGCTATCACTGAGAAACCTTTCATAAACCGATGATAATAACAGCGAAACCTAGAAAACTTCTCACTTTCGTCACATTCTGTGGTGGCTTGCAGTTAACAATTGCTTCTATCTTTCTAGGATCAACTGTAATCCCTTGAGAAGAGACAACATGTCCTAGAAAAGATACCTCTAGAAGCTAAAATTCACACTTGCTCAGCTTAGCATATAACTTTTTTTCCCACAGTGTTTATAAAACAATTCAGAGATGCTCAGTATGATCATGTATATTCTTAGAATAGACCAGGATATCATCTATAAATACTACAACAAACTGGTATAAATAAGGCTTAGATACTCTATTCATCATATCCATAAATGCCGCTGGAGTATTAGTTAACACGAATGACATTACCAGAAATTCGTAATGTCCATAACGGGTCTTAAATGCAATCTTCGGTACATCCACATCTTTTACTCGAAGTTGATAGTACCTCGATTGCAGATCTATCTTTGAGAACACTCCTGCATCTTTCAACTAATCAAACAGGTCTTCAATCCTTGGCAACGGATACTTGTTCTTTACTGTGACTCTATTCAATTTCCTATAATCAATGCACATTCGTAGTGTACCATCATTTTTTTTAACAAACAAGACCAGTGCTCCCCACGGTGAGACACTGGGTCGAATGAACCTTTAATCCAAAAGTTCTTGCAACTGCACCTTCAACTTCTTCAATTCCGTAGGAGCTATTCTGTAAGTCTCTAGATATAGGAGTAGTTATAGGTATGACTTCAATAGACAACTCCACTTCCCTTTCGGGAGGGAGTCCAGGTAATTCCTCTAGAAACACATCTGAAAATTCATTCATCACTGGAATATCTAGCAATTTAACACCTTCCTTCTTAGCATCAAACACAAAAGCTAGATAAGCTTCACATCCTTTCCTGAGGAGTTTTTGGGCTTGCATAGCAGATATCACATTACATAAAGAACTAGTGCTATGCAATACTATTTCACACTGATCAACCTTCCTAAGCTCAACTATCTTAGCATTACAATCAGTTACTGCCTGATGCTTGGATAACCAATCCATACCTAGAATCAAATCAAATTCATAAAAAGGCAATCTAGTTAGATCAACTATATATTCATTTCCTTGGATCATAATAGGACAATTCCTAAACACCTGATTAACCAACACACTACTACCCAGAAGATTGGTTACAAGAATGTCATATTCTAATTAATCTATAAGCATCTCCTTATCAGACATTTCTCTAACACAAATCTAGGAATGAGTAGATCCAAGATCAATCAGTGTGTGCATTTCAGAGTGAAAGAGAGAAACAATACCATCAATGACTTCAAGTGCATCCTCTCCTTGCTAGCTTTTAATGCATAAGCTCGAGCCGAAGTAAAAGGCACAGCTGGTCGATCTATAGTTTTTGAATGAGTACTTGGATTAGGTATGTTCTGACCAGATCCTCCATGACCTCTACCTCATCCTCTGATTCCAGCAGCTATATGAGAAACCTCCCTACTTACTTGTGATGTCTGGGACTGTCTCACAGGGCAATTATCTATCTAATGCTCCGTGCTACCACCATTGAAACATGCACCTATGGCCCTCCAATAGGTACCCCAATGATGTCTGTAGCAATAAGGACACCCAGGAGCATCAATACCTGGCCCACTGAGGAACCCTTACCGGAAGCAGTCAATGAGGGAAAGTTTTGTCGCAATCCCCTAACCACAGATCTCTAAGTGAATTTTAGTGTAGAAGAAACACCTTCATGACTCCGCTTGCCCGAGAATTGACCTCCTCTAGCAAAGCCCCTTTGCTAAGCCCTTTCTCTCTGTACCATCTCTTGTTTCTCTATTTTCATTGTGGCTTACACTAGTTGATAATAATTTACTTGCTGTAGTAAAGTGAATGTGGTAAGATGCTCCTTGATCGAATCGTTCAAACTATCCTCAAACTGATGACACCGGAACTCCTCAGCAAGTACTAATTTAAGGGCATACTTGCTGAGTCTGTTAATGTTGGCCCTGGTCCCCGTACATAATTTACAGCGAAGATGTGTCACCATTTGGAAATTTATTTGCAATAATAATTATAATTGGGAACATTTCAATAAAATAAATTGTAACCTTAAATTTAATTAAAAATCTAGATACGGAAGATTTTGTGGTGGGATCATAAACAAATTTCGAACATATAATTAAATTATTCAAAAACGAAATAATTTAATAAAATTAATTAATAGATATTTTCAAATAAAAGACTTAGATAATAAATAGATTAAGTAAATTAATTTCATAGGAAGAATAAAATAAGACTCACCATTTAATTCAAAATTTTCCATAGCCACTATGAATAAATATTAAAAGATTTGGACTAAATAGTTTAAAAAAAATTAATTTGTTAGAAGTGGGGAAGAGTAAGGCGGCGCCAGAGTCTTCTGGACTCTGGTTTCTCGCGATCGCGGTTGCAAGTTTCGGAACATGGCGGATCGCGATCGCAATTTTGCCTTGCTTCTTCGCGATCGTGCCTTAGTCGCAATCGCGATTTACTGAGATTTGGGGTCTGTTGCAATTGTGCTGTGTTACGATCGCGACTTTCCTCCTAATCCGACACCCTCACTTCTAAACAGGGAATCTCTCAATCTAGAAACCCAAAAATTACAATCTATATATCAATAGAAAGCTCAGACAAAGCCCTACAACTTTCATGAAGACAACTTTGCCTAAGTCTGCATGTATCATTACAATTTAATCAATTAAAAGACGGTTACCATTTATCCTAACTTATACCAAATTATGCTTAAGATCCTCAAACATAGTCATCTTATAAAAGCTCTAACTCTCAC
>JAOSBO010000008.1:37908615-37923211 GCA_027563915.1 Erythroxylum rotundifolium | reverse complement strand
TCATGTATGCATCAATCTTGTCAACATATCATGAACACATAAACACATCAGAATGGTTTGGGTAAGTCCATGAACATAACGAACTACTCAATTCCAGATAATGGTCCTGTGTAGTTGTAAACTTGAGGGAGTCCATGAAGGAGCTCTGTGCCACTGGCGGGCAGGTGGGAGAAGCCTTTAACTTGGTCAACGTGCACGTGATATTCTTGAATGGATTACACCAAACCCATATAACATGTAACTCATGAATTGTAAACCAATTGCCCAAATGGCACATTTTGAAAAAAAAAACTTGCTTTTATGAGTATGAACTATTTCATATGCAATTGCATCATCTTTTTCACAATTAATCAACTAAATTCAAATATCAAGCATATTGCAATTTCTCAAATCATTCAAAAGCAACACATGCCACAATTATAAAGCAATGAAAAATCATTTTATTTTCTTGACTAAAAAGAAATCATAATGGCTTATTATCCAATTATAAACACGAAACCCACTTTAATTTCCTTGCGTGAAAACTTGGTCAAGGATGTCCCTCCTCTAGCTCCTCTTGCCTCTCTTACCTCCCTTTTATCAAAGACAAAATTCCCATTCAACAGGGTTTGAAATTAGAGAACCCATAAGACATATTTATTAAAATTGATCCTAAAATTCTTAAACCCAGACATTTTTTAAGATCTTTGAACCAAAAGTCTTCCAAAAATCAAAATCAAACCTACCTTGAATCTTCACCAAATAGTGAGATTGTTGGTTCTAATGAAAGCTCTAATCCTCTTCTTCCTTTTTCCCTTCTTGAACAACTTCAAAATCAATCTTTAAGACTAAGAAAAATCAAAACCTAGCTTAGCTTTCTTTTTCTCCTTTCTTTCCTCTCCAACGACACTTTCTCTTCCTTCTTTCTTCAATTTCATGTTCTCCCTCTTCCAAATGCAAGACAAGTCTTCTTTCTCCCTTTTATACTCTTAATGATTGCACAATGTCCATTTTTCCCTTCCTTTAATGCCTTAAGGTTTTCAAACTTAAGTGATATGCCAGAAATGCCCTCAATTCATCCTAATGCAGTAATTTCACTAACTAGTGAAATAAAATCCTACTAACATTTAAATAAATAAATAAGCTTCAATAATAATAATTTTATCATGACCTTATAATTCATTTAAATCATGCTTGACAACTCCAAATTTTATCATGACCTCATAATTCATTTAAATCATGCTTAACAACTCCATTTATTCTAAGGAAAAAATTCAAATTCCACACTTATTCCTAAACATATCATGTTTAATTCAACAAAAAAATTCAGGGGCCAACAGGAGGTATGAAACAGAAGAGGGATAGTGGCTTGGTGGCTGGAGAAAAGGATAGTAGCGGCTAGGGAGAAAATAGATAGAGAGAGCTGCGTGAAAAGAGAAGACTTGTATGAATAGTATAGATGGACCACCATCTTTATTTATCAAATCATGAATAGTAGCTAGGAGAAGAAGCTTGCTCAGTGAAGAAGAAACAAAAGGGTCTTCAGTTAGGGTAATTTTCATAGGACTGAAGCTTTTTCTTGGGAGATCCACAAAAGGCCAAGCATCCTGACTTTGATTCAGAGTTGACATCGACGCCGATGACCCGGGTTTAAGTGTATTTTCCTATTTTGTTGTTTCTTTCTCTCATAAGAAATTGATTATGTTACAGTATGTTAATTGAATTGGGTTTTGTGTATCGCTAATCGGGTTGTTAGGTTATTTGTGTATGAACCCATTGGGTATTATGAAAAGATGATTTTAATGCATTCATTAAATCATTTAATTGCATAACCATTGCTAGAATTTCTATATAATATGTAATTATTGTGTTGAAATTCATATGTAGTGACTAATGATTCATTATCATTAGGGATAACATGATCTAGGTTAAATGACGCTTCGTATGTGGTTGTAGCATTGATTAATCAGTTTTCCTAATTTGTAATGCTACTGCCTAATTAAATCTAGAGATCGTATCCTAGGTTATTCTATGGTTAGGTATAATTAATGATCGTATCTTGATTAAACAAAATCTAAAGGAAAACTCAGGTTAATTATTAACCCACGATTAATAGTTGCTAGGAGAGGTTTGGGAACAACAAATCATTGAAATATGTTTAGTTAGGGTGTAGGCTGAGATTGAACAAAAGAACTGGGTCCTTGTCGAATTCCCCACTTTTATCAATTTTCACATGTTTTCTTTAATTTTTTTAATTAGTCTAGCTTCATTTTATTGTTTTATTTCAAAATCCAAAAATCCCCTGTTAAACCTAAACACCAATTCATATCATTTCATAAACTTTGCACACTCTCTGTTAGATCGACCTAAACTCACGACTACTACAGTAGTAGTTAAGTTATTTTATTTTGACTAGTGATACAACACGCTGTCATGAAATCTAATCCCCATGCATTAAAGATTTTAACCTTTTATATGTTAGAAAGGTGCATCTCGTCTCTCGTTGAAATACTCCCTACTCTTTAGCAATTGTCACATTGCATTACGTACTCATGAGCATCCTTAAATAAGTAATGCTAATAGAATCAACATTTTAATACTGAAACTATTGTCTTGTTCACGCTATAATACCCTACATAAGTAGAATTATTACTATGAGTAAACGTATATGCTAATTAGTCCATTGGGGAAAAAAATTTATAACACTAGTTCATCCTATAAATAGTGAGTACACTCATAAAAGAATCTCTTTCTTTGTTAATACGACAAATCAAGGGGAAGTATATCACCTACAACATAATTTGCTATATCAATATACCATGGAACAAATAGGCATTGTACCATCATCAAGGATTCATCAGGACATTTCTATTGATTTCTTCACCCTATCACATTGCCCCTCCTTTAAGACTTGATAGGTAATCAACAAAAATTTTTACTCCTTTCTTGTATTTAATCTCTAAGACAAATTTTTGTAGAAGCAACATTCATAAGATAAATCTCGATTTCACATCTTTCTTCATGAAAAGGTATGGCAATGCCGTAAAGTTTATATAGGTAATCACTTTGGACTTTAAAAGATATTAATGAAACTTGTTACATTTGAATACCGTTACTAGCAACTTCAATACATTAGTTACGTAATTCAATTGGGCTTTGGATAAAGTCTTTCTTACATAGTAGATAGTATGTAACCTTTTGTCTGTTTGCCACCCTAACACATACCCTACTATTTAACCACTAGTGTTGCACATAGCCTCTAATGCTAAAGAAAAATCTAACTATTTATTGGTGTTAAATGAGTACCTTCTTTAACTTATTAAAAAAATAATCATTTATCACCAAAAATCAAAAGATACATCTTCAACTAATAAATTAATAAGATGTTTAGCAATAAGAAAGAAGTTTTTAGTAAATTTGGGGTAGAATCTTGTGACCCAAAAATACACGCACGCCTTTGACATTGTTTGGTGATGGAAGCTTCTGAATGCACTTCGTTTTGGCTCTATCCACTTCTATGCACAATATTTTATGCCTCGAAACTACATCGTCATACACCAAGAAGTGACATTTCTTTTAGTTTAGAACCAAATATGATTCCTCAAATCTTTCAAGAAATTTATCCAAACTTTTGATACATGATCAAATGAGTCTCTAAAGATTAAAAAAAATATCCATAATGTCCTCAATCATATCTACAAAGATAGCCATCATATACTTTTGAAAAGTTTGATAGAGATCATATACTTTTGAAAAGTTTGCATTGTAAAATCTAAACTACAGCTGTCTATAAGCAAAGATTCCATAAGAACGGCTAAATATTTCTCCTCTTAATTTTATGGATAGATAAAAATCTAACAGTAACATGAATATTCCTTAAGTAAAAAATAAAATATGTGTACAGTCACTCTCTCAATCATTTGATCCATTAATAGTAAGGGAAAGTGATCCTTCTTAGTTGCCATGTTAAGCTTCCTATAATCAATATATACCCTCTAAGCTTCCTATAATCAATATATACCCTTTAACCTATGACTGTTTGAGTGTAGATTAACTTATATTTTCTGCTTTCCATCATCATCCCTATGATTGTTTGGGTATAAATTAACTTATATTTTTTTCTTTCCATCATCATCATCCCTCTTTTATTAGGTACATATTATATTGGTCTCACCCATTCACTATCCAAAATAGGGTAAATAATACCCACATCTAAAAGCTTTACCAACTCCTTCTTCATTATGTCTTTCATACAAGGGTTAAATTTTCTCTGTCTCTCCCTAACACCTCATAACATTTATTAGGATTAATACTATACATCACCATATTAGGAATTATACCTCTTATATATGGAATTTTCCATCCCATGGCTCTCATCCTCCTTCTAATTATCTTTACCACACTCTTTTCTTATTTCATATCTAGCTTATTTAAAATTATAATGGGTAGATTATAACCCTCACCTAGAAAGGTATATCTTAGGTATGTGGGTAAGGATTTCAACTTCAGAGTGGGTGATTTTTCATTCAAAGGTGGCATGGGAACTTTTTTCATTACTAATATTTATTATTTTGATTTCTCACCCACTACCCCTTCTCTAACATTATCTTCCATATCCTTAACATCAGATTCTTTTTTATGGTTTTACTCTTGCTCTTTTATACACTCATTAGGTATATTAATTTTCAGCAAGCATTGCCCTCCTTTGGATTCTTCAATACCTTACTCCTGTTAAACTTAACATGTTTATCAAGAATCAAAATATTAAGTCTTCCTTCATATACATCCACCAATGCACTTCCTAATTGAGTTATTCCATGCCATCGCTATACATAAAAAAAAGATTATCTGTAATATGACTTTCTTGTCCACACAACTCAAATCCATGATATATTGCCTTCAATGGGTTAGAAGAAAAGGCCTGCAAGCTACTCAATTTCTTAATAAGGGCTGACATCTGAGCTCGCAAAGCTGTCACTAAATTCATAGCTATCACTCCCCTCTACTCTTTAAAATTTTGTTATTTTCCCCTCTCTATTGATCATGTATAGTATCAACCATCTTTCTCAATAAAGAACCATTAGTTATTGCATCTATAGCCTCTCTTGTATATGTACTAACTCCATTATACAAAGTTTGTAATAAAAATTCATTTAGTAAGATATGGTGTGGACATCTCCTTTGTACTTCTTTAAATTGCTCCCATACTTCATTTAAGGACTTTCCATCTCTCTGCTGGAAATTTGTGATCTCCATAATTATTCTTGTTGTCTTCATCAATGGAAAATATTTTTCCAAATAGGCTTGTACTAATTGCTCCCAAGTTGTGACATTCTTATAGTTGAGAGAGTTTAACCACATCTTATCTCGATTCTTTAGTGTAAAGGGAACAACCTCATCTTTACAGCATCATCGGACAACTTATTATATTTAAACATGTTGTATATTTCCAAGAAGTTTGATAAGTGTACATTAGGGCCTTCATTAGTCAATCCATAAAACTACACATTGGTTTGTCACATATTTAATAAGACTGGCTTCATCTCAAATTTTTTTGGCTCAGACAGGGGATCTTATGATGCCGTATTAATTTTTATTAAAACCTAGCCTTATGAAATCCATAACAGTTCATTGGTGTCCTATTTGATTTCCTCCTTCTGCCATTATTTTATCTATAGCTTTTTGGCACTTTGCTCTTTGGATTTGTCTTTTGTTTTTAGTAATGTCATAAATTAATGTATCTCCAAAATTGTTTAAGCTCCTTATGATTCTTGTGTTCTTGCACCTGTAATCATACAAGAAAAAATATCAAATTTCTTAAATCAAAAGAATTCAAATTGGATAACATGTTAAAATCTCAATCTTCGACAATGGTGCCAAAAACTTGTTTGCTAGTTTTATGCTATACTTCAAATATACAAGTTGTTTATTTTAGTACCATTGATATCATTCCATCAAGGATTAGATATAGCCATATATCCACCTCACAATTTGAATTACACACTATCAAGAAACAAAAGATTGAATTAACTGAAAATTAAATTAAACTAACAGAACTTGATAACTGAATACAAAACAATTTAATATAATGGTAGGATTTGGTCTCTTAAGATCCTAATAAAATGAAAGCTCTTCATATAATCATGAATGATTAAATGGTTTATTTATCTCTAAAGCTAAAGCAATAAGATATTTGGTTTCAAACTATTTTTCTATATTCAAAGGGATTTCAATGACTTATTATTCCCCTTAAAAATTGAAGGAAATACTTGTCTTAAAAACTACTCAAAGAATTGTATTGCTTATTCTAGCTCTATTTAGATCACTGATCTCAAAATTTAGAGCCAATATTTCACCTAGAGCAATAACCAAAAGAGGAAATGGCCATTGCGAAAGAGAATAGATGAACAATTGTTGAATGCCCAATGGATCTCCTCATTCCCTTAGGGGCAAATTGCTTTTGTAAACCTATTAATTTTATACCACTCTCTTATTATTGTCTAAAATTTTGTCACTCATAAGAGGAGAAACTTACCTTTCAAATTCAACATTAAGGAATTTGAGGAAGCTATCCTAAAGAGGCTTGAGGCTGATTTTTAGGGGCATAAGATTTATATTTGTCTAAGGAAGTTATAACAGATTAAAGAAGAGCTAAATTTCCTTAATAAGAAAAGATTCAGCAATACCTTTTAAGTAGTGACTAATGCAAAAAGCACTCTTAACAGTGTTTGCATCCTAATGATTTGACTCTCCAAGATCAGGGAAAGAAAAGCTTTAATCAATTACAACTAGGCATTAAATATCAAGCTTTTGCTCTTAAAACAGAGATCAAAGAATCAATGGCTTAAATATGATGATAGGAACACCTTTTTTTTTTCACAACTCAGTATTGGAAAGGAAAAATTGTAACATGATTACTTCCATTTTGAAAGGGGATGGCATATTTCAAATATAAAATTAACTAAGAAGTTTCAATTATTTCTCTAACACTTTTGGCTCTCTTGTTAACAGTATTTCGTCTTCCCAACTATTACAATATGTCATAAAGGATAGGATCTCATCCTAAGATATAAAAATTCTTATAAGAACATCAATGTAAATGATGTTAAAGCTGCACTATTTTACCTAAATCCAAGCAAAGCTCCAGATCTTAATAGCCTAAATGTTCTTTTTTTAGAAAACATGGCCTTACACAAAGATCATAGTCATAAAAGCTTTTTAGTTCTTTCAAAACCTTTGTTACCCTTATCCCGAATGTAATTTCTCCTAATTCTCTAAAGGATTTTAGACTTATTTCATATTGCAAAATAGTGTATAAAAGTATAGCAAGGCTACTAGATAAAGAATTAAAGATTCTCTAGTTTGTCTCGTTGACTCCTTTCAAGGAGCCTTTGTAAAGGGAAAGCATATTAGGGATAACATCTTGTTAGCTCTAGAGCTCTTCAAAAACTACAATGGAAAACATTCAAGCTGAAATTATTACATTAAGGTGGACTTCCATAATGCTTTTAACTTTATTGATTGAAGCTTTATTACAAACTCTCTTAAAACATATGGTTTTCTTGATACCTTTGCATTGGATTGAACAATGAATGAGTTATAATTCTTATTTCATGTTGGTGAATGAAGAACTTACTAACATAATGAAGGGTGCTAGAAGTTTGAGATAAGTATATCCTTTCTCCTCTCATCTTTTCACCTTAAGTATGGAAGTGTTTACTAGACTAGTTAACATGGTTATGTCTCAAGATCTTAAGTTTAAATTCCAACCTAAGTGCAAGTCTTTAAGAAGCTATGGTTTAATTTTTGCTGATGATCTCATTTTATTCACTAAAGCAGAAGCTAACTCCATTAGTTCTCTCATTTCATCCTTAAGCCCACTAAGATTAATGATAGGACTATTTATGAATAAAAGAAGAAGCCATCTTTACATTGAAAATGGCGCTCAACATTATGCTTTATGGTAGGAATATTATAATTGATCAATTCATTATAATGGGTGTAACAAAAACCTAATAATGGTAGGAATATTATAATTGATCAATTCATTTATCAATAGCCTTCATACTTATGAGTCATCACGTATCATACGTCCCTTGAATATCATCAAATAAATTGGGAAAATGATGAAAAGCTTTTTATGATCTAAATGTGATACAAGAAAGGTACTAACTAAAGTGAAAAGAACTATGTATGCCCAAGGAAGAGGGAGGATTAGGTATATTATCAATAAGGGTAACAAATAAAATGCTTATAATCAAGAGGAAATTAGCTAATAAAGAGGCTTTGTAGGTGAGATGGATCCATACTTACTACATTAGGAATGATAATTTGTGGTTAATGGAGCCTAAATGCAATTCTTCATAAAATATAATTAATATTATCAAGTTGAAGGGAACTTTTAGGTTATATTTTCAACTCCACATTTGTGGTGGGGTATCCATGTCCTTTTTATGATAATTGGACCTCATGTGGCCCATTTGTTAGAGCTAATAAAATATAAGCTCTCAAAGGGATCATATCAAAGTTGGCATTAATTAATGAGGCCCTCAATTTGGCTTTTCATCTATAACTCCTTATTAGTTCCATCATAACAAACCAAATCATTGGAATGTATGTGTATTTTGCCATTAAAAAAAAAGGAATTATGGAGCATCTTTCCTTTGAATGCAACTTCACTTCTATCATTTGGGATAAGGTACAATACTTATGCAATATTTTTCTCTCTTTCCTCAAAATGGCAAGAACTAATACAAAAACTTTCCATATATTTCAAATAAAAGAGACCTTATTATGCACAGAGTTTCCTTAGGTAATAATATATATCGTCTATGGGTGGAAAGGAATAGGAGAATAATCCAACAAAAATTCATATGGATATTTACACTTCAAAGAGAATTATTTAATTTAATTAGGGATCAACTTGCTCTGTATTATACTAGTCTCCATCTAAATAAATAGATAGCATTGAGATGGATACTATAAGGCTAAAAGCCTCTCTATGTAGCATAAAATGTAGGTTAGCAATCAAACAAAACATGAAGCTCACTATAGGACAAGCAATCCCTATGCTTCCTATAAATTTAATCATTATGCAGTGAAGGAAGTTAGTACGCTTTGCTTGTACAATAGCTTTTACAAGAGAAAGTTAAACTATACACTATTAAGGAGATTAAAACTTATAATTATTAATTTACCTCTAAATTTGTATCCAAGACTCTTTGTTAAATTAATTATTGTTGAGATATATTTTCTGAGTGGTTCTCTCATTAACCTTATTAGTTTGAATATGATTTCTCAATTAAATTAATTCTTAAGTTTTCTTATAAAGATATGACATATTACCATTTATATTATTCAATTTGCATAAATTGAAGATCATACGTATAATTTATTATAATCCATTACCTTAGTAGTAGATTAAAAAGAATAAGTTAATTAAGAATGGGTTTGGAATGGAATTAATAGATACATTGTAGTCAATAGACATTAGCTAGTTGAAATAAACTTGATTCTAGTCCAATTTGAAATAGAAATCCATAAGCAGAGCCTTATGACTTATTATTATTTTGGATCTTTATAAGTTTTTTCTAAGGACTTGTATCTAGTTTAGATCTTGCCTTTTTTGGAAAAGGATAAACAATGTAACCAAACATGCTACTTCTTTGTTCTAAAATGATTGCTTCACCTTCAAGATACCTTATTCCTGTAATTAGACATTGCTTCTTCCTTCTACAAACCCTAATCTCAGTTACAAATCCCTGACTATATTTTTGACTTAGCCGCCATTGCCACTAGTAACATTTGTTACCAAGCCACCACCTTTATCATCATCAATAACGTCATCACCAACTTAGCTTTCAACGACCACTACTCGTTGGTGGCACATCATCTAACAGTGACATTAACTAGATCATCAATGACATCACAATAACAAAATTACCTCACACGACACCAAAAGCCACAGAGAACCAACAACCTCACATCTCCATCACTATTTAATGTCTCCATTTGACTAGCAACCTTTAATAAGTAGCTTCTAATGACCCAGAACCCTTTTCTCAAATGAACCTACAATGTACAATCATATTCTACAACTGTAACAAGAAACCAAAGAACCTAGAACAATTTTTAGATCTCTAACAAATGTAATAACAAGCACTAGGCCACCAATAAGGGAGAAAAAAATTAAATTATCATTAGGCTAATGGGAAAAAATAGGCCTTATAGGTTCCCAAAACCCTCTTATACTTGTTCACAACTCCAGAACAATTCATTTTTTCCCTAGTTTATCAAATTGGTGTTTCTTATCCAATGTTGGATGGTATTTGAATGATTGAGTTGGTGTAGAACAAACCTCTCTGAGTGATAATAGCTTGTCAAAATATGCTTATAATTAGAGGGAAATAATCTAAATTTTTTATATTTTAAATACACTTAATTAGATCATTGTTTGATTTTACAGCTAAAAGCCCAAATTAGGGCCAAACCTTTTTTGATCAATTTAATACCAAACCTTTTAGAATGCTCAATAAAGGTCTAAACATTCAAGAGTTTGCTTAATTTTAAGCTTTTTTAGACAAAAATTATAAAGTGTCATACACATGTCGTTATTGACAGGCCAGTTGGTTTTTAAATGCCACTTTAAAATCACACGTGGCTTACGTGGATTTTCTTAAAATAAAGGCATAAATAAAATCATTTAAATTTTGTAGTAGAAGCCTTAAATTAACCTTTCATCCCTAAATTTTTCCCTGTTTCTCTTAGAAACTTAGCAATAAGGTTATCATATAACAGTCAATCACTCCAATCCCTATCGCTGATCTGCCGTCCTTCATGCATCAATAATGTCGATCACTCCATTCCTTCTCTCTGATTCGCCTTACAATCCTTCGACATAAATGTTCTGTCTAGCAATCACCAAGTATGTTCACATTTGAGGTTTGAAAATTTATGTAACTTTGAATAAGAGATTTAGGAAGCTTTGATATTACCATTTTGATTTGTTAAAATTTTGCAAAACCAAGCAAAATCTATGCTTTTAGTCCATAGGCATGTTCTTAAATCATCATCTTTGGTGACTTATATTTCTATATAAACCTCAAAAGTTCACGTGGATCTTTTTTATTAGATGATTTGTATTTACTTTTTTGTAGCCATTTCATTGAAAGATCTTGATAATTATTAATCATAGTGTGATATTCTATCTCCTTTCTTTCTATCTATCTAAGGCTTTTAGTGGATTTATTGTTAATTTTTAGGGTCTTATAAAAAAGATAATGCAAGCTGACAAGGATGTTAGGAAGATAGCTTTGTAGATTCTTATTATAGTTTTTAAGTTGCTCTCTTGATCTTTGATATAGTACATTTTATGAATTTATAGTTATATTCTTATTTTGTGTTATTGCAGCCAAAGCCTTAGAGTCATTTTGACAAGATCTGTGTGATCGTACATATGAGATAACCCTTTAGAGAGGAGCACAAACTATGAATGCATTACATTTGTAAGTGGCAAACTACTTATTATTCCTTGTAATAGCTTTTATAGTTCAATATATGAAAAGCTTATTTGTTCTCTACCTATTATTCCATTTTGAAGGCATATATATTTGTTGGTGTCTCTTCAATCTCTTATAAAAAAACTAATGGTTGTTATAAATGTATCAGGACTGAGGCCTTATGTAACTATAAAGTTTCTTGAAATGGTTCTTCAACTATTTGAAACTCGTTACTATGAATACAAGAAGGGTTTTGTTTAACATGAATATCTAATTAGGCTGATCAAAGTAGAGGAAAATTTAATTTTGATTTTTCTTATATGACATGTTAGATAATGTTAGCTAGTTATGGCGTATAATATGTGGCATTTGCATGATGTTATAGTTTGTATATCGTTTATAGATAAGTTACTTATAAGATTTAGCATGCAGGATAGTAATTCAGGTGGTACCTTTGTTAATGAGGGAGATAATCAAGCATAAGCAGTCATTCATATCTATGGATCTTATAAAAAGTCTAGAAAACTATTTGCCCCTTTAGCAAGACTGACATGCCTTAAGAATGAACAATTTGCTTGTAATTTGCACATTGCCATCTGTTATTCTGGCCTTTTGCTTGATTGCTAAATTTAATGTTTGTTATTTTTAGAAATAGTATCATTTTTAGTGTGAATATTTGAGATAATACTCATCCATGTTCAACTACCTTTCTCTTTTTTTATTAATTTCGTTGTTATTGATTACTGATAGGGCTTTGATGAGTACATGAACTTTGTTATGGATGATGCTAAGGAAGTTAGTGATTGTTAGTTCTCTTTTTCTAGTGATACATGCACTAATATGTTTTTTTATTAACATTATACCTTATTATTTCTTCTATATCTAAATTTGTATATGACACACTATTGTTTCATTTTGATGTGGGCTGGCTGCAGTCGGTTCATTAAGGTGATGCCAAATAATCCTACTGAAGTAGGCTAGGGAGATACATACATTTGATGAAGTCATTATAGTGTAGCATAATGGCATTTGATGAGGTAATTCTGAGGTTTCACCATGCGGGATGTTTAATATAATCTTAGGTTTGAGGGTGGTTTTGTGGGTAAAATAGAATTTGATCCTGACTTACTCAGCTACTTTAAACAACTTGATGTATATAAGAATAATAGGTATAACAAAGTGAATAGGATTTTTAACTTAGGTTTGGTTTGAACTATCTAATGGTTTGAGGGTGTATGAAATGATGCTAGTGTGTTAGATATGGTTATGGTTAGTGAGATGATGGTTACTGGTGCAATCGATATTTATGTTGAACATGGTGTAGATACCTGATAGGTGTAGATTGGATTGTATTTTGATAGGTAATCTAATATATGATAGTGGTTAATTTGATTAATTAGTGTGTCTTTAGGTTGAGAATTGAGTTAGTTTAGAAATATTTATGTCTAAAGTGTTCTTTGGGTGAGATAATGTTTATGAGATTTGATTCTATATATATAAGGTGTCATGATAAGGTTGTTAGTGTTTCAAGGCATTCGGAAGAGTTTTGGAGGAGATCCGAACCAAAACAGAGTGCCACGATCATCACAGAAGCACCAACAGGGCCAAGATCATGGGGAATCTACCACGATCATGATAAAGAGCAAATAAACTAGCCATGAGCATGCACTAAGGTCCATCATCATAGCTTCCATACAAATAGACACGAACTCACTTTTGGATTCGATTTTTTGAGACCCCTTATAAAGACACTAAGGTTATATTAATTGGAAATGACTATAAAATGATTATGATGTAACCTTAGAATGGAGTCCACATTTAGCCTACATTTGGAAACATAAGAGAGAGAGAGAGAGAGAAGAAAGAGAGAAAAGAAGAGAGAGGAAGAAGAGGAGGGTTTCGACATCGAAGCTTCCCAAAATAGGTGACCTCTCAATGCTACTGCTTTCTTAAATCATCCAACCTAAGTTTTGTTTCCCCCTATGTACCTTTTTATTCATTTAATGTGTTAAGATTGAGATGGGCTATATGGTTATAGATTTTGATTTGTTAACGATGTTTTAACTTTTCCTTCAAGATTTTGAGTATATTTAATGTTAATCTAGTTGAATTGTGTTTACTTAATTTGGATGTTGTGATTAATTAATGTATTTGTATGTTTTGTCAACAAATCGAAAGGTGAATTAGATAAAAATGATTAGATTAGATTAATGAGAGGTAGGCGATCTAAATGACCACTTAATCAATCTAGTCAGTAATTTCATAGAGAGAGGTCCCATGCGAGACTCAATTGTTTATTAGAGGCTTTGAAACTAATCAGAATTGTGGGTAATTTCTGAATTGAGAGATTGCAAGCCCATAATTCGATTAGGGTTTACAATTTAGAGAATGATTATATCTCGAGAGAGAGTAATCAACCTATGATCATCTAAAATTGACATATCGTAAACACATAAAAGGCTAGATTGGCATTAATAGTAGGTAAAATCTCCTCTCTCATGACTTGATTAATTCTCTTGACAGATTTCCATTGTTACATTATTTGTTCATTGCTAGTTTATTTGATTTAGTTTATTTTAATTTTATTACTCGAATTTAAGTCTTAAACAAAGCACAACTTAAATTAAGTAATGCCTAAGCACAATTTTTGTGGGATGATATTTGCTTTCTACAAGTAACGACTCGTTTACTTGTAGTTTTTAGATAATAACAAATAGCTTGTTTTTGCAATCAACAAGTTTTTGACATCATTGTCCTGGATTGTTTTGTTTGGCATCTTCTTTAGTTTAGGTGACTTTGATTTAAGAGTGTTTGATAATTTTCCTTACATTTTTTGCAAGTGCATGAATACAAGGAACACGAAAAGGTCGAACGAGCTTAGTGAATAAGAGTTTTCAAATATTACAAGGCAAAAAAGAGAGGAAAGAAGAGATAGACGTCATGTTGGGCCCCAAAATTAAATTTTTTTAATTAGGCATGATTTAAATTATTTTGAGGTCTTAATAGATTTATTATTTGGGAGCAACTAGCATGCCAATATTAGGAGGATTTATTGCTTGAATTGATGGAATTAAAGTATAAATGTAGTAAGAATGCATGAGGGGCAATCTTGGTAGATC
>JAOSBO010000008.1:37888780-37899846 GCA_027563915.1 Erythroxylum rotundifolium | reverse complement strand
AAGAAGCTAAAACTTGGTTGAAGAGGACTAAGAGGGTTATAATTCAAATGAAGTGCTCTGATGAGAAGTTAGATTATGCAGCGAGCTTGCTACAGGGGGACGAACTTCATTGGTGGGAATCAGTGCCCCACAATCAAGATATGCCTCCGGTGCTATCATGGAGGGACTCTTTGGAAGCTTTCAGGAGGAAATACTTCTTAAGGGTCTATATTTAAGAGAAGCCCAGGGAGTTTCTGAATCTCACACAGAGGAAGATAAGCGTGAGTGTGTATGAACAGAAGTTCACTGAGCTTTCCCGATATGCGGCCAACATTGTGGCGACTGAGGAAGACAAGTGCCGTAAGTTTGAAGGAGGTCTTCATCTGGGGATCAAGGTGAAAGTCTTGATCCATAATTTTTGTGACTACTAGCAGTTGGTAGATGCTGCACTCCAGGCTTAGAAGTTGCAGAATATTAAGTATGAGGTGAGTAGGAAGAGGAAGAACCGAGAGCAGTCTTCCAGGAAGGGGATAAGTGCTCCAATACCTGAAAGGGGTGTGAAGATCTCCCGCACATAGACTGAGACGGGGAGTAGTGCCTCTGTTAAGAGCAAGCAAGCAAGGGCAGTGTCAGTGCAAGCCTCAACAGTAGGAGGCAATAACAGGGTAGAGAGGAGCAGGAACATGAACCCACAATGTAAGCATTTTGGGAAGTTGCACAGGGGAGAGTGCTTCAAGTTACTAAGAGCATGCTTTTGATGTGCAGAGAAGGGACATATGATCAAGGACTATCCCCAAGTAACAAGGTAGGAGGGGTCAGGGTTACAAGTCCCAAGGAGAGCAGAAACAGTGGGAACCCGGCCAGCCACTGAATTGGTCAGTTCTGGAGTTGCAAAGAAGGCTATTCCTCCAGGAAGGCCAAGGGGCCAGGCACAGGCAAGATTGTTTGCCATGACAAGGGAGGAAGTAGCAGCCATACTAGAGGTTATCACGAGTATAGCCCAGTTATTTGATTCAGCAGTTTATTTACTAATTGATTATGGCTCCATGCATTCTTTTGTTTCGGCAATTATGATGTTGCATGATGTGAATTCAATGCCTTTGAATAGTCCTTTGCTTGTTAGTACACCTCTAGGGAGGAATGTGATAATCAGTCAAGTGTATCAGGGCTGTGAACTCTTCATTGATGGTGCTAGATTGATAATGGATTTACTACCTCTAAACCTAAAAGGCTTAGATGTTATACTTGGAATGGATGTTATGAACAAGTATTAGTCAAAGTTAGATTGCGGCCTTAAGGAGGTGGAATTTAATCTGTGCAATGGAGAGAGGGTGATTTTCAGAGGAGACAGGAGAGTACCATCAACAAGAATTATTTCTGCTTTGTTAGCTGACAGAATGATGAAAAAGGGGTGTTAAGCCTTCTTGGCACATGTTGTAGAGGCTGATGTGACTGAAAGGAGGTTAGAGGATTTTCTGATTGTAAGGGAATTTCTTGATGTGTTCCCAGAGGATTTACTTAGTTTTCCACCTAAAAAGGAAATCGAGTTTGCCATCGACTTGATTCCTAGAACCTCACCCATTTCCATACCACCGTATAGGATGGCTCTAGTTGAGCTAAAGGAGCTTAAGGAACAGTTGGAGGAACTGTTAGAGAAGGGGTATATATGGCCAAGTTCATCACCTTGGGGAGTGCCTGTTCTATTTGTCAAGAAGAAGAACGGAACATGGAGGATGTGCATTGATTACCGGAGACTCAATAAGTTGACCATTAAAAACAAGTATCCTTTACCACGAATAGATGATTTGCATGACCAGCTGCAGGGAGCAAGGGTCTTTTCCAAGATTGATCTCATATCGGGCTATCATCAACTCAGAATTAGAGAATCTGATGCAAATAAGACAGCCTTCAAGACACGTTATGGGCTGTACAAGTTCCTAGTTATACCTTTTAGTTTAACCAATGCTTCAACTGCATTCATGGATCTTATGAATAGGGTAATCAAAGGATATCTGGATCAGTTTGTCATAGTGTTTATAGATGACATTCTAGTGTACTCCAAGAGTGAAGGGGAACATGAGGAACATCTCAAGATAATATTGCAGACTCTGAGGGAGAGGGAACTTTGTGCCAAATTCCGCAAATGTGAATTTTGGCTCCATGAGGTGGTATTCCTTGGACATGTAATTTCTAAGAATGGGATACATGTTGATCCAAAGAAAATTGAAGTAGTGGTGAAGTGGTATGCACCCAAGAAAGTGACGGAAGTGAGGAAGTTTTTGGGTTTAGCAGGTTACTATAGGAGGTTTGAGGAAGGATTCTCTATGATTGTTGCTCCACTAACTAGGTTATTGAGGAAGAATCAGAAGTTTAACTTGAGTGATGAGTACCAGAAGAGCTTCGAGGAGTTTAAGCACAGATTGACAAGTGCTCCAATTCTGACTTTGCCTATGGGAGATGAGGGTTATATAGTGTATAGTGATGCTTCAAGAAAGGGTTTGGGTTGTGTATTGATGCAAAGAGACAAGGTAATAACATATGCCTTGCGGCAGCTAAAGCCTTATGAGTTAAATTATCCGACCCATGATTTGGAATTGGCAGCAGTGACTTTTGCCTTAAAGATTTGGAGACATTATCTGTATGGGGTTCAGACGAGGTTCTTTACTGACCATAAAAGTCTTAAGTACTTACTAAGTTAGAAAGAGCTGAATTTGAGATAGAGAAGGTGAATTGAGTTGCTTAAGGATTATGATTTGTTGATTGAGTATCATCCAGGCAAGGCAAATGTCGTGGTGGATGCCTTGATTAGGAAATCATCAATAGCCCATGTTTAGACTATTTATCTGCAGTTATTGGAAAAGATGGCTAAGCTTAAGATAAGTTTGAAACAAGATGAACTTGATTTTATTTTTGCTACCTTCAGAGTGAGATCGATACTTAGGGAGAAGGTTAGGGAGTTACAAGCACAAGACGCAGAATTGAGGAAGCTCCTAGAAGAAATTCATAATGGCAAGAAGTCTGAATTGGTAGTGAGGGATGATGGACTCATGACTGTAGCCTGTAGGCTTTGTATACCAAATGTCAAGGAGGTGAAGGATGAGATACTGGATAAGACACACAATGCGCCTTATGCCATGCACCCAGGTAACACCAGGATGTACAGAGATTTTAAAGAGCATTTCTAGTGGAAAGACATGAAGAAGGATGTAGCAGAATATGCAACTAAGTGTCTAGTATGTCAGCAAGTTAAGACTGAACACCTGGCACCTTCAGGTAAGTTAAGGTCATTGTCCATTCCTGAGTGGAAGTGGCAAAGGATAACCATGGATTTTCTGATGGGTTTGCCCAAGACCAATAGGAAGCATGATGCCATATGGGTTATTGTTGACCGGTTGACAAAATTAGCCCATTTTCTAGCAATTAAATAGACTGATTTTTTGCAGTGCTAGCAAAGAACTATATTGATGAGATAGTGAGATTACATGGAATTCCTGACTATATAGTTTCTAACAAAGACCCTTGATTTACTTTGAGATTCTGGAGAAGTTTACAAGAGGCTTTGGGAACCAAGTTGAGTTTTAGTACTGCTTTTCACCCTCAAACAGATGGTCAATATGAGAGGACCATTCAGAGCCTTGAGGGAATGGTCAGGGCATGTGTGATAGATTTCAAAGGAGCTTGGGTTGAGCATTTTCCATTGGTCGAATTTGCTTACAATAATTCATACCATTCAACCATTCAGATGGCTCCTTATAAAGTGATGTATGGGAGGAGATGTAGAACTCCTATATGCTGGGATGAAGAAGGAGAAAGGAAGCTAATAGGACTAGAATCGGTTCAGATGACAGTTGACAAGGTCAAGTTAGTTAAGCAAAGGCTTAAGGCGGCTCATGATAGAATGAAAAGCTATATTGATGCACACAGAAAGGAAATGGAGCATGAAATCGGTGAGGTCTTCCTTAAGACATCTCCTTGGAAAGGAGTCATAAGATTTGGCAAGAAGGGCAAATTAAGCCAACATATGTGGGCCCTTACGAAATTGCTGAGAGAATTGGACCATTAGCCTATAGGTTGGCATTGCCGTCAAAATTATCCCAGATTCATGATTTCATCCATGTTTCCATATTGAGGAGATATAGATCAGATCTCTCTCACATCAGTCAGACCTTTGAGGTTTAGTTAAGAGATGATCTGATTTATGAGGAGGTTCTAGTGGAGAACTTGGATACTAAGGAAAAGGTGCTCAGGAACAAGACAATTCAACTAATAAAAGTCCTATGGAGGAACCATTCTGTAGAAGAGACCACATGGGAGCCCTTGGAAGTCATGAAGGAGAGGTATCCATAACTCTTCCATGACTCAGGTAAGAATTTCGAGGAAGAAATTTTTTTTTAGAGGGGGAGAAATGTTAGCCCCAAAATTTTTTTTTAGTTAAGCATGATTTAAATAATTACGAGGTTTGGATAAGTGAATTTTGGGATTTAAATTTTTTTATTAATTACTATTATTTTTGTTAGTAGAATTTATTTCTTGGGTTAGTTCATAAAGGGGTATTTTGGGTGGATTACTTAAGGTTAGAAGCACTAAGGCATTAAAGGAAGGGTAAGGTAGATTTTCTCACCCATTAAGGGTAAAATGGGAAGAGGAAAATGATGTCTTGTAAATTATAAGACCAAAAACGTGAATGAAGGAAAGAAGGAGAGAAAATCAAAAGAAAGAAAGAGAGAAATAAGAAAAGAGGTTTCGGTGAAGTTGAGAAAGAATAGAGTTTTGGACTAGGTTACATCTTTCCTTAGTCTTAAAGAGAGAGTTTGAGGTTATTCAAGAAGGGAAAAAGAAAGAGAAAGGGAAGAGCTTTCGTTAGCTCCAAAAATCTCATTATTTGGTGAAGATTTAGGGTAAGTTGATTTTAAAATCTTTTGGATCTTTGAAAGGGTTTTGGTTCATAAAGCTTAAGAAATGTATGGGTTTAAGAATTCTAGGATCAATTTTATTGAATGTGCTTTATGGGTTGTCAAATTTGAAATCCTGTTGATTGGGAATTGTGTCTTTTATGAAGAAAGTCAAGGAGGGGATCAAGAGAGGCCAAGGGAGCAAGAGAAAAGACATCCTTAAGCAAATTCCTAAGCAAAGCTTTCAGGTAGGTTTCATGTTTATAATGGGATGATGAGACATTACATTTTCCTTTTAGACAAGAAAATAAATGATTTTTATTGGTTGATTAATTGTGAAAAGATGATGTAAGTGCATATGAAATATTTTGTGTTCTTGAAAGACATGTTTTGAAATTGCGCCATTTGGGCAACATGTTTACAAGTTATGAAATGCATGTTATATGGTTTTGGTTTGGTCCCTTAAGTATGTGAAGTGCACTTTAACTAAAGGCTTCTCCTACCTGCCCTCTAGTGGCATGGAGCTCCTTTTCGGACTCCCATAAGTTCACGGCTACACAAAAACCATTTTTTTGGGAATGCGTTAGTACGTTCTGTTCACGACTATATAGGACCCTTAGGGGAAATGTGTAGTACATTCTGTTTTGGACCTACCCAAACCATTTTGGATGTGTTTATGTGTTCATGATATATTGAAAAGATTGATGCATACATGAATCGTTTTATTGGGAATTTGGTTGAAAATTTGGAACCATGTGTTTTATGATTCAATAAGAATTTCTTTTTATAACAATGAACGTTTTAAATGATTTTGCTTGTTATTCGTTATAAACTTGTTACCTACGAGCTTTTAAGCTCACCCCCATTCCTTCCCATCTTCAGGCAATGAACAAGATCTTGAGTGACCGAGTCCAGAGTCAAGGCATCACTCCAGTTTACATGTTTTGTTTTTTGAAGTTATATTATGTAAAACAATGCTTTAGATGCATTTGAGCGATTCTAGTTTTTAATGTAAGCCTTGTATTTTGGATTATGATGCAAGGGGGCTTGAAATGCCCATTAAAGCATTGTAAAACTCTTATTTGTTTTGAAGATTAATGAAATATATGTATGTTCTGCTCATCATTTTTTTAAGGCTTCTGCATGGCTTTTTCAAGCATCTATAGGGATAAATTTTGTATTATGACTTGAGGGGAAAATCTGTATTAATCTAGGCTAAGTGGGACAAATTTGTCTTCTTGGAAGTTGTAGTTTATCGTCTCAACTTTTCTACGGTATTTAGTATGAAACTTTTGGACCTTTGGATTGAAAGTTAGGGTCCTTAGAAAGGGGAATGCGTAGGAATGTAAAGACGTATCATCTGTTGTAACATCCCATTATCTATGGGAAGGTTAGAATAGTAAATAGGAGTGTTCAGTGAGAGGCAAGAGATACATTTTTATGTTCACGCATAATATGACATGCTCATACAAGTGAATAGTGAACTTTTCTGCACATAAAATTAAGTGTACATGCATTCATGAATAATTCCAGGTATAATTTGATTAAATTGTGATTTTTGAAAATTTGGTGAATTTGGAATTTATTTATATTGAAAATTTTATTTACTAGTGAAATTATTATATTTGTGAATTTTGGTGAACCTAGGATTTATTTTGTAATTTATAGAGTATTATGGAAGATAGGAAAAAGAAGAGAAGAAATCAAATAAAGATGTGGAGATAGTTGGATTGTAAAGATGAGAATTAGAGGGAGTTAGTTCAAAAGAAACTAAGTCAGAACTTAGACCTTAGGAAAGTGACAAGTGTAAAGTTGCTTTTATTATGTGTCAGAAGTAAGTTGAGTAATTCAAGAATTAAAAAGGGGTTGGTACTTTTTCTAAGTTATTTCCTTATTATCATCTTCTCTGAATTTCTTCCCATACACAGTGTCTATGTTTCATATCGTCTGTGGTTGACTTTTCTTTATCTTAAGCTGACCACATATCGTCTGTGTTTCATATCGTCTGTGGTTGACTTTTCTTCATCTTAAGTTGACCACCTATCGTCTATATTTCAGATCATCTGTGGTTGACTTTTCTTCGTTGTAATTTGACCACCTATCGTCTGTGTTTCATATCGTTTGTGGTTGACTTTTCTTTATCTTAAGTTGACCACCTATCGTCTGTGTTTCATATCATCTGTGGTTGACTTTTCTTCATCTTAAGTTAACCAACTATCGTCTATGTTTCATATCGTCTATGGTTGACTTTTCTTCGTCTTAAGTTGACCACCTATCATCTGTGTTTCATATCGTCTGCTGATGACTTTTCTTCGTCTTAAGTTGACCACCTATCATCTGTGTTTCATATCTGCTGCTGATGACTTTTCTTCGTCTTAAGTTGACCACCTATCATTTATGTTTCATATCATTTGTGGTTTACTTTTATTCCTCTTAAGTTGACCACCCATAGTTTGTGTTTTTGTATTTGCCTATCGTTTGTCTTTTGCTTCTGCCTGTGTTTCACTTCGTCTACCTTTTGACACTTCGTCTTCCTTTTGACATTTCATCAGCCTTTCCGCATAATTTGTGTTTTCCATTTGTCTATTTATTGATTCATCTGCTTCTGCTTTGTCTACTTTCGCTTAGTCTATTTTCTGCTTATATGACTGAAACTTCTTCTTCTGTACACTATTGTCTAATACTATCATCTGGTCCATTTTTTAACCCTTCAGACGATAGAATTTGTCTTCAAGGTCGTCATAAAATTGGTAGATCTCGAAGTCCTCTTAAGATTATCTTAATCCAGCATCTCTAGAGAGAGTTATGCCAATTGTCCCAAGATAGGTTCTGTATGATTGAGGAACACTTTCCTAAAAGAGGGTATGACCGAATTATATAAATTGCACTCTCTGATTTAACGTGAATGGCAGACTCGAAAGTCAGAGTTTGGACAAAAATCTGAAACGGCTCATTAGGTTATGAAATTGGATTCAAATGGTTTGTGGAGGTATAAACCCTACGAACAATGCTAGTTAAGTGAGTTTTGATATTTGATTTTGTTTATGATATCCTTGATGGAAGGATACCTAAGATTGTCATGAACATGCATTGTACATAATTCATTTTATATATGTGCATCACTATACACGCATAATTGTGCAAATTGTGATATATGTGTATGTTATTTATTATAGAGGAACAATTGGAACATCAACTTCCAGATGTTGCTGGCACTTCCAGGCATTAGTTTCGGGAGCAATTAGTGAGTAACCTAGATGGTTTCTCTCAATTATTGTTTGCTTAAGTTATGCTGTGAATGATAGATGAATGTGTTCGATTGTGGATTCCGGACAGAAGGTCTGATGAATGTGAATGTGGATTGAGATATTGAAGTGCTACTTGTATATGAATGTGAAGATCTATGTGCTCTATAATGTGATTGATTGTGTTACATACATTCCATTCATGAATGCATAATCAGATAATGGAAGTTGTGACTAGAGTAGCGAACGATCAGAGCTTAAAGCTCAACGAGTGAAAATGAGCCTCGAGCTCACAAGTGTTTCAGAGCCTCAGGCTCAGCGTGTAATGAGCCCTGTATCCTCATCGGATAAGGGACAATTGTTAATGAGCCCGAAATCCAAAATGGATACGAGACAGTTCAGGAACTCAGTCACAACAACATAACAATTGGAAAAAGGTCTCATGAGTATTACATATGCATGTGTTTAAGTTTGATGATTGATTGAAATGAAAAATTTGCTTATGCTTAAGTGAGATCGTGATACGAAATCAATTATTCAAAAGAATGAATATGTTATGTGTATTGATGTGATGCATGAATTGAGTGAACCATTGATGATGGTTACCTCATTTAGTTTGTAAAACTCACCAAAATTGCAGCGTTGTCTTTCCAGGACCGAGAGACAACTCTATCTACTGAAGCTCTACCAGTCATGTAGATTGTGATTGGCAAGAGATGTTATGACTCAAAGGTTGGTCAGCTAGGATTTTGGACAGATTAGTTAGATTGTACATATTTCCTTCATTTATGTAGCACTATTGTGTTAGGCTTTGATGATGTACACATGGAAATTATTGAAAGTCACAATGTAGACAATCTGGTTTTTATGAAATGAAATGAGGAAAAAGTTGGTTTAAAATGTTGTGGTTTTCTTATGATGCTTTATAAATGAGTAATGATATGATGCCATGTGAAGTTAATGTAGTGATCGATAGTCGCTCACCCTTATCATAGGATATGTACCGAAATGACCTTCGAGCATCCCGGTGTGTACCTTACGGTAAGGGGGCGCTACATCTATGATGACATCATATCATCTTAAGAGTTGCATCGTCTTAAGTTGACTTTGCTTCGTCTTAAGTTGACCACATATCATCTGCTTATTTCATTCATCTATCGTCTATAAAGGCGTATCGTCTGTGTTGCATCATCTTAAGTTGACTTTGCTTCGTCTTAAGTTGACCACCTATCATCTACTTAGTGCATTCTTCTATCGTCTGTAAAGACGTATCGTCTATGGTGACATCATATCGTCTTAAGAGTTGCATCGTCTTAAGTTGACCACCTATCGTCTGCTTATTGTATTCATCTATCGTCTGTAAAGACATATCGTCTATGTTGCATCGTCTTAAGCTGACTTTGCTTCGTTTTAAGTTGACCACCTAGATCGTCTACTTATTGCATTCGTATATCGTCTATAAAGACGTACGTCTGTGGTGACGTCATATCGTCTTAAGAGTTGCATCGTCTTAAGTTGACTTTGCTTTGTCTTAAGTTGACCACCTATCGTCTACTTAGTGCATTCGTCTATCGACTGTAAAGACGTATCGTCTGTGTTGCATTGTCTTAAGTTGACTTTTCTTCATCTTAAGTTAACCACCTAAATGGTCTACTTATTACATTCGTCTATCATCTGTAAAGACGTATTGTCTGTGTTGCTTATCGTCTTAAGTTGACTTTTGCTTCGTCTTAAGTTGACCATCTGAATCATCTATCTTCTGACAAATTTTGTCCACCTTTTTGCTTCATCTATATTCTTATGAATTTCGTCTACCTTTTTACTTCGTCTATCTTCTGACGAATTTCGTCTACCTTGTTGCTTCGTCTATCTTCTGACAAATTTCGTTTACTTTTTGCTTCTTCTACCTTCTGATGAACTTTGTCTACTTGCTGACGAATTTCTTCTAACTTTTTGCTTCGTCTATCTTCTGACGAATTTTGTTTACCTTTTTTCTTCATCTTCCTTCTGACGAACTTCGTCTACTTTTTTTTGCTTCGTTTATCTTCTGACGAATTTCATCTACCTTTTTGCTTCGTCTATCTTCTGAGGAATTTTGTTTACCTTTTTGTTTCATCTACTTTCTGACGAATTTGATCTACCTTTTTGCTTTATCTATCTTCTGACAAATTTTGTCTACTTTTTGTTTCGTCTACTTTTGCATTTGTCTGCTTTCCGCCTAAATGATCGAAACTTCTCCTTCTACACACTGTTCATTTTGTATCATCTAGTCCCTCTTTGCCCCTTTAGACGATAGAATTTGTTCCTAAGGTCGTCAAGAAACTTATAGACCTATAGGTGCTCTCTCAAATCCAATACCTATAATAAAATGTTTTGAAGAGGTCAAATTGAGAATCCACTTGGAGTTTTCCCACAAATATGTCCGAAAATAGGTTAAGTGAGTTCTTTTTGAGGATTTACTGGCATGGGCATGCCACCTTTGTGGGATGCGCATCCTAATGTCACTTAGGACATCGGGTATGTAACATCCCATCACTGATGGGAAGGGTAGAATAGTTTATGAGTGCTTAGAATTGTCTTGATCTGTTCATGCATACACATACAAGTGAATAGTAAATTTTGCACATGTAAATGGCTGTACATGCATTCATGACATTTCCCAGGATATTTGATAATAAATGTAATTGATATGAAAATTGTGATTTGTGTGTATGAAAATTGTGTTGGAGAGGCTCATTTTGTTTTTCCGATTTTTGGAGAATTTTAGAAATTGTTTACCGAATTTTCGGGGTAATTTTTGGATTACGAAAAATGCCAAGTGGCAGAACAATTGATGAAAAGAAGTAGAATTAAGAGTCAAATGGTAGTGGAAATTTTTATAAATGACTTTGGGATTTAATGACTTATGTCATTGAAAATTAGGAGACAATTGCATGAGAATTGAAGACAA
>JAOSBO010000008.1:37860992-37880956 GCA_027563915.1 Erythroxylum rotundifolium | reverse complement strand
TTAACTAATTCTATATATTTTATTATTATCAAAACATAAAGGAATTTTAATTTGTCAACCACCATTGGTCCAACAGTTCGACCCCTATTCACCACTTTACTCGCTTAAGTGTTCTAGAGTAGGAATTTATTTTTGCTGGTTTGACACGCCATCACCTAAATATATTGGTCTTTATTAATCATTGGGAAGATTGGACCATTGACTTACAAATTAATTTTACCGATTGAGATGTCTCAGATACACAATGTATTCCATGTGAACATGTTCAGAAGATATCGATCTGATCCAACTCATGTATTACTGGCTCAAGAGATTGAAGTTGCTAATAATCTAAATTATATTGAGGAGCCAGTCAAGATAGTAGGATATCAAATGATACAGTTAAGAAACTGAGTAATTCCATTGGTAAAAGTCCTTTGAAAAAATCACTCGAATGAAGAAGCTACATGGGAAACAAAGGAGCACATGAAGAAATAATATCTCCACCTATTCGATCAATCAAATTAGAATTTTGAGGACGAAATTTCTTAAAGAGGAGAGAATTGTAACATATCGTTTCCCTTATAATAAAGGTTAAAACCTTAGATTTTCTATAAATAAAAAATAGCAATGAGAGATGAAACGTGTAAATGGACATCTTTATGTCTCATTTTCGTGTATGTGAAGAGTGTAGGAAATTGATGAATTTGCATGTGAAGAGTGTAGGAAATTGATGAATCAATTCATGTAATGTGTTTTTATTTTGAAATTATGAAAGCCATAAGTTATAGCCTATTATGTGAGCAAATAGATCGATAATTTAAGGTATAAGAAAGGTGTTGGAGTAATATTCTTAAAATGAGAATTAGGTATAATAATGAAAAATAATGAAATGTTTTGTTTTTGTAGGAGTGATGAACCTTAAATTATGAGTCGTCTTATGAATGTTATTGAGATAGGTTTAAGGTAAAAATGAAGATGTTATAAATCCTAAAAACTGAACTATGGCAATGAAGTGTTTGATGTATTATGAATGAGATATATTATGGAGAGAGTTAGGATAATATGTATGATAAGATTGAGTAAAAGATGATGAATCAAATGAGTAGAGTTTTGTAGATTTTAATGCAATTGATATGATAATTGAATTGGCATATAATGAAGTTGCATATGTGAATATTGGAAAATTTGGAGTGTAATTGATATTAGTATATATGTTGAATTCGTGGATGAAATGAAGAAGAAAATGCAAGGCACGATTGTGGCCATCACCCCACAATCGTGGCCTGACGAAAATTTGGTTCTATCAATAGAAATCTACTTTTCATTATTTCCTTAACTTAGTTATTTGCATTTGTTTAATTTGTTCAAGCAATGTGTACGTGAAGAGATAAAGAGAGATCAGATTAAGAAAAATGAGCTTAATAAATTTTGATAACTAATAAAAATTGAAATGCTTAAATTTAATTTTTCAAAAGAGGTAAAAAAGAAAAAGGATCAAAGCCCAAGCCAAAACCCAAGTTTGCTTTTATAATTTGATAATTATTCAATTTACTCCTTTAATATAATTAATGTCTAAATTCAGTAATGACAATTACTCTTATAAGGCACAAAATTATAAATAACAAAACAAAAACTTAGGTTACACTTGGTGTGACGTATCTACCTGTATAATGTAATATTTTTATCACGAGTATCAGATAGTAATACACTAATACTATCAATTATTACGGTATGTATATGTTGTATTGAATTCAAGTTCAGAAACACTTAGCTTCTAATCCATCTCATGAACTTCTTAACACCAGCAGAAGACAGACACCATCGCTTACCTCAATCTTTTAATTACTTTTTCATCTGGTTCTCGCACACCAACTCCTACGCATATACTTCCTTCCCTCCTTATATAAGGGTTTCTGTTTGTCTCTTTGATTGCGTAGGTTATTGTACCAGATTGTTGTTTTAGCTCTGTTCTTTAATTTTTTGTTAAGAGTTAAATAATGATTTTCTCGAAGCTTTCCTGTTCATTCAATCGATCTTCTCGGTCTAGAGTGAGTGTTTGCCCTTCCTGTCTCTCTTTGTTTTGAAATTGCAATTATTCCTAACTGGGAACCATAATTGGGTCTCTTGTGCAATGGTAGAATGTATTGACAAGTGGTGCGGGTGGGTACGTTGGATATGCGAATACTGGATTACCCGGCGTTGGGGTGCATGTGGATGGTGTTGGAGGATTAGGGTTTTTGAGGCGCTATTTAGCTTCTATCAGACCTCACAAGGACTTCCTGCCGGGTTCGCATTCGTCGGATTTGAATTCCGTTCTTGCAAACCCTAGAATTCGTCGTTTCTTCTCCAGTGAAGCTCCCAAAAAGAAAAGTAAATTGTATAAATGTATAGCTTCTGGTTTCTTTTTGTGAAATTTTGTTTGATAAGCTACTCAATTGATATATTTAAAGTGAAGGAAGGAGTGGTCTTGTCATTTGTAGCAACGAAACAGTCAAGTAGTGCTGTTAGATGTTCTTGGGCAACGTGGTGCATTTTGTTGGTGCTTCTCACTCGTTTATACCTTTGCGTCATTTGTGTTTTGATGTCTCTTACCAGATTATGAGAACTTCTATCCCAAGGAAAAAAAAGAATCCCCGAAGGGGAATGGCGATGGGAAAAATGAGCAGAATTCTGAATCCAAAGGTGACACACTTTCTAAGACTTAATATTTAGCTTTTTATTTCTTATGCCTTCCATTATCCCTTGTCACTATTTGATGGGAAATATCCAGGATGTTCAAGTTAATCTTTCTTTCTATATCAGAGGAGTCAAATGCTGATGAAGAATGGAATTTTCAGAAATTGATTATGAAGCAGATCAATTTACTTCTACCTCTCATGGTGATTGGGTTTTTCCTTTCCTCGTTACCTATTGGAGCTCATGAGCAGCAACAGGTAAGCATATCCTTGAAGGAAGGTTTTGATATACTGAGTGTGCTTTTGAGGCTCATCTCGTAATTGTTGGCATTCTTTGTGGGCCTGACATATTGTTCTGCATTTCGCTTTTTGTGCCTAGTTCGGTCAAGTTTTGACACTTTTTTCACTTTCAACTCTTTAATATTCGTAAACTTTCCTTTTTGCGGATGAAGTTTTGTTTCCATGCCGAAATACTCTTTTACTCAACTGTCTGACATCGAGTGAAAGAGGTAATGCATGGTATAAGTACAGAAAGTAATTCTGTTTTTGTGAAGTGGTGGTGAAATGAGGGCTGATCTTTGAGATCAAGTTGATTTGTTCTGCAGAGGATAATCCAGTTTTTGGCCCTTAGTAGAAGAAAACTCAATCTTGTAATATTGAATATGCACCAATTACTTTATAGGTCAAACATTGCCTTTGTTACAGTTGTGCTAGCATTTAAAAGATCTGATAATGTGTGCATTTCGTTTCTGCAATTCCTGGATGTTGACTGTTGAGTTATAACAACAGATTGCTTTTGTTTTTGAGACATGGAATACGAAAGACAGAATAAAGAGGCCTAAATAGTTGAGGGATCTTCTTCTGTAGGAAATTTTTATCCATAATTGTGTATCTTATACTTGCTGCCATAGTTTGTCAATTCCCTACTTATTGCCTTCTAGGCAATTACTTATTGAAATTGACTTAAGACTTGGGAAATTTTGCTGCATTCTGTTTTGGTGGCTTGACATTTCATGTTAAAGAAAGGTTGATAGGGTTAATTTATTGGAATTTTACCATTTGTTTTTATTTCCAGGAAGTTATTTTGCAATTTACCATGAGGAAGTATGTAAATGTTCTGTCTAGTTATTGCTTTGAAAATTAGGACTATAAACTATATTAGACAGGATAAGTTCCTGCACATGTATATTTAGTCTCATAGTTTTCACAAATTTATTATCTTGCTGGTTTTGGTTGAGATGAATTCCGTTGGATGTGTTCAACAGGTATTTGCTCATTATTGCTTTAGGTTATTGCTTAAGTTGGATCACCAGTGCTTCTGAGTTTGATTGTATGGTGCAATATTTTTTTGTTTCTTGATAATTTACCTTTCATTTCTTGTTTATTTACATGTTCGATTTATATGCTTTGACATTTATTCTTGACAGATTAGTTTCCAAGAGTTCAAAAACAAGCTTTTGGAACCAGGTTTAGTGGACCATATTGTAGTTTCGAACAAATCAGTTGCAAAGGTGTATGTGAGGTACTCTTCAAGGAATCAAACAAATGATGATGCTGCTGGAGATGTTCACAGTGATGGTACCCGGGCCAGAGGACATGGAGGACAATATAAATACTACTTCAATATTGGAAGTGTTGAATCTTTTGAGGAGAAGCTAGAGGAAGCACAGGAAGCATTGGGGATTGATCCTCATGAGTTTGTCCCAGTCACATATACCTCTGAAATGGTGTGGTACCAAGAACTGATGAGGTTTGCGCCAACACTCTTACTTCTTGGATCACTCATGTACATGGGGCGAAGGATGCAAGGTGGATTTGGTGTTGGTGGTGCTGGTGGAAAGGGTGGACGTGGGATTTTCAACATAGGAAAGGCCCACATAACAAAAGTGGATAAAAATGCTAAAAACAAGGTGAGCCGAATGTTTGCTTCATCAATAGCGAATGATTTAATATGCTGTTACCTAGCTTTTAAAGCTCCAAGTTTGTGCACACTTGTTCGTATTTTGATAGATGCATGTCTTTGGCATTTGGATGTGGGGGATAGTTTCCACTCTTCGTCAGATATGGTTTCATATTGTTCCTTGTTTGATGTTATCCAGGTCTATTTCAAAGATGTGGCAGGCTGTGATGAGGCAAAGCAAGAAATCATGGAGTTTGTGCACTTCCTTAAGAATCCAAAGAAATATGAGGAATTGGGGGCCAAAATTCCAAAAGGTGCTCTCTTGGTTGGTCCTCCTGGAACTGGAAAGACTCTTCTAGCAAAGGCAACTGCTGGGGAATCTGGTGTGCCATTTCTTTCTATATCAGGTTCAGATTTTATGGAGATGTTTGTTGGTGTTGGCCCATCTCGAGTTCGGAATTTGTTTCAAGAAGCAAGGCAGTGTGCTCCTAGTATTATATTCGTCGATGAAATTGATGCAATAGGTAGAGCAAGAGGTCGTGGTGGCTTCTCAGGTTCCAATGATGAGCGTGAAAGTACCCTTAATCAATTGTTGGTAGAAATGGATGGCTTTGGAACTACTTCTGGAGTTGTTGTACTTGCTGGAACTAATAGGCCTGACATTTTAGATAAAGCTTTGTTAAGGCCCGGCCGATTTGACCGCAAAATTTCCATTGACAAACCTGATATCAAAGGCCGTGAGCAGATATTTCAGATCTATTTGAAAAAGATCAAACTTGATCAAAAGCCTTCTTTCTACTCTCAGAGGCTTGCTGCGCTCACCCCTGGGTTTGCTGGAGCAGACATAGCAAATGTTTGTAATGAGGCTGCTCTAATTGCTGCAAGGGGTGAAGGAACGCAGGTTACCATGGAACATTTTGAGGCAGCTATTGATAGAATCATTGGAGGTTTAGAGAAGAAGAACAAGGTAATCAAATTTTCTTTTCCATTTTGTTTTGTCCAAAAACCAAAAGTATTTGTTTGTGGATAATGAACATTTTTGAATGCTTAGAATTCTTGTTAATATGGTTGAACTTCAGATTATTTGTCATGCCTGTGCAAGATATTTTAGTCTCTTATTTCTCAAGCAGGTGATAAGCAAGCTGGAACGGCGAACTGTTGCTTACCATGAATCTGGTCATGCTGTTACTGGCTGGTTCTTAGAACATGCTGAGCCCCTCCTAAAAGTGACAATTGTTCCACGTGGTACAGCTGCCCTTGGGTTTGCTCAGTATGTTCCTAATGAAAATCTTCTCATGACGAAGGAGCAGCTTTTTGATATGACTTGCATGACTCTTGGTGGTCGAGCAGCTGAACAGGTATACTTACAGACCAAAGTTGTTATTTTAGCTCTGTTGATCCTAGTTATTCAATTATTACACTTAGTCAATACATACCTCGCGCTCTGACTTTGTTTGGCTGCTAAAAATGCATAACCTCATGAAGCAGATTTTTTTTCTTTTTCTGCATTGTTGTTACTGAACAGGATTCTTATGATTTCAGGTTTTGTTGGGCAAAATATCGACGGGAGCTCAAAATGACTTGGAGAAGGTGACAAAGATGACTTATGCCCAAGTAGCAGTTTATGGTTTCAGTGACAAGGTTGGGCTCCTCTCTTTTCCTCTGAGGGAGGATGGATTTGAAATGACCAAACCCTATAGCAGCAAGACAGCAGCAATCATTGATGGTGAAGTTCGAGAGTGGGTGGGGAAGGCATATGATCGCACCCTCCAGCTTATTGAAGAGCACAAAGAACATGTTGCTCAGATTGCTGAGATGTTACTAGAAAAGGAAGTTCTTCACCAAGATGACTTGCTTCGAGTTCTGGGCGAAAGGCCATTTAAATCAGCCGAAGTCTCTAACTATGACAGATTCAAGGAAGGTTTCAAAGAGGAAGAGAAGCAGGTAGAGACCCAAGTGAGTGGTGAAGAGGATGATGACCCTTCGGCTATACAGGTTACCCCTGCTTAGTTCATGGATATGTTGGGATCTTTGTAAATTAAATTGGAAAGCATTTTTTTCTGCTTCTCTTTTGTCCAACTTTTGTATAATTAATTGCCATTGGTGATCATAGAGTGTAGTCACTTTCAGTTTATAGTCGCTTTTAAGTTTATTCTTTGTGGAGCACGTATTTCTCGTCCGATAAGCGGAAACCAATCACGGAACGTTTATTTAGGCTATGTGTGTTTGGGGGGTTTCTGTCATGAAATATGATAGAATCTAATATTATTTTAGTGTATAACGAGATTTTATAAGAGAATGGGATAAAAAAGGAAGGTTTTATATTTTGTTTCATTATATTCTAAATGATAAAAATGAAAATTTTTTAATTTTAGAGAGTTTAGGATGAAATGTAAAATAATATATAATTTTACGATATATTACAATATAAATATTTTAGTTAAATAATATTTTAATCTATTACATTATTAATTCTTCTATCTCTTTTAAATAATAATTTTTTAATATTACATTTGTTTATTTCACTTTTATTATAAATCTCTTCATTCTATTCTATTAAAAATTTAACTTTTAATCAAATATAACCTTTCCTTTTCCCTCGTTCATTCTTTTCCCACAAAGGTTCCTTGTCCCGCTTAACTTGGAACGAATATGGCTTAATTTGTGATTCTGCCTTGAATCGACATTCTCTAACAAATTTGATCATTCGCACATTCGTTTTCTTGATTTAGTTGAATGATGATTTATTTAAAGGATAACATACACTTGGAACTGTAGCTTCAATACAACCTTCTGTCACCTGGAAAACAATCATCGTGCCTACTGATGTGACCACATCGAACGTTTAAGGCAATCTTCTAGATTTTAATAAAAGAAATGAGTGAAACGCAAGGCGTACGCGCTGTTCTTAAGACTAAACGGTCAAAGACGCGTTTTGATGTTTCCTAAAATTTTATGTTGTTGAAGTGACCACTCTAGAATATTTTGAAATATCATACGCACTATACATTTGACTGGAAATATGAACACAAAAGAGTGCGAGGACGTGATTTTTCATATGGTGACGAAGGAGATGACTAACGAAATAAATTCGTTTTTGAATATTGATTTCATGAATCTTTTGTCAAAAGTTGCTTATACGCTAACAAGAAAGGTCAAAGTAAACCAAATTTAGAAAATGGAATAACCACTTGAAGGGTATTAGAGAATTATCAGTAACCAGCCTCCTAAGCATAAAACCACTCTAAAATTTGTAGTTTTTGTCTCCTCAGTCCTCCCTAGCAAGTAATTCCTTCAAATCAAATCGTTTTCTCATGTGAAAGTGTACCAAAGTAGCTCAAATCAATTAGCCTGTTTTTAGTCAGAGATCACTTTGTTAATGCGTTTAGGACCACGCTTTACCAACTCTATTAAGAATTTCACTGAAGTCTCCCCAACAGGCAACAACCTGACTTCTCTATTTGCAGTAGATTTTTTCCTATCATAAAATATTATAATTAAAAAATGGAAAATTCATGTTACACATGTTTCCACACTATGCATTTTATAACTAAACATAACGTCAAATTTAGTTGAGCTGGATTTTAAGTTATTTATGCATAATTTTGTACTCTATTGATAATGGACAACAACACATTAAACCAATGTCTTTTTTTCCCTTCCCATGCCTTTTGGAGTCTTTGTTCCAAAGACTTTAACTATTTAAACCCAGCATCTCCCCCCTCTTCTTCATCTCAGCTGCTTTCCTTATTCTAACTATATAGTCGCGTCTCTCTCTCTCTTTCTATCAGGTACCATCTGAGTTAAGGTCTTGTAATATTGAGCTTTTATAACTTGACAATAGCAACTTGTTTCTCATGCATGTTTGCGTAGTTAGAGGAATATGGGCACTAAAATTTTCTATCGAATTTGAACTTTTTTCTTTGTCCTCCTTTGAATTCAGTCCCATCCCATATGTTTCTTTGCAACAACTTCTCTTCATAAAACCTTTTATCTTCTTATCGGTCCTTTCCTTTTCGCCAAAATCTCTTGTATCTTTAATTACCTGTTTACTATTATTTGCTTTTCTGACCCTGTTTCCTACGCTGATTTTGTCTCAGCATTTGTTTTTAAAAGATTCGATTGATTAAGATGCCTTACGACAATCAATATCAGCACGAAACTTTGATGTCTAATTGCGAGTGTTTACTCTTTGGTAAGCCGTCCCTCGTTCAGTTACTATAGCTTGTGATCACCCTTGGACCAGAATCGATAAAAATGTTAATAATCTGTGAAAATTGTTCAGATGTGGACGATACCCTTTATTCTCGAAGTTCTGGTTTATCTGAGGCATGCACAAGGAATATTGAAGGTATGCAAATTTATTTCGTAATCAGGTTCTCTTCCCATGTTTCTGCAAATAGTTCAGCTGCCTAGGTTATTTAGTATACTTATGCTATAAACTTCAACCTCATGTCCTTGTCCAGAATATATGTCTACGGAGCTAGGTCTAGAAAAAAATGAAATATCTCAGTTGAATCGTATACTCTACAAGGAGTACGGGACATCAATGGCAGGACTTAAGGTTTGTATCACCTGTGATCTAATGTTTACGTCACTTGAGCAGAAATAAATTTCAAAAGTTCAAGTTGAATTTAAGCTGACAGCAGTGTTCTATGATTTTTGTCCTACTGACAGGCCATTGGCTATGATTTTGACGATGATGCGTATCATAGGTACCGGACCTTCCCCTCTTTGTTTTTCTCTTGTGTCCATGTACAAGCTTTGGTGGTCTCATACTTTCTAACTGTCACAGTTTCGTTCACGGAAGGTTACCATATGAGAATCTTAAGCCTGACCCGTGTCTGAGAAATCTGCTGCATAGCTTGCCCATTCGTAAAGTTGTAAGTTACTATGCCACAAAATGCACGCAAGTGTATGGTTACCTTAATTTGAAGCTTCCTTTTGATAACGTTCCAATTTCCAATTAAACATTAGATATTTTCAAACGCGGACAAGACACATGTCTCTAAAGTTCTAAGCAAGCTTGGATTGGAGGATTGCTTCGAACAAGTTATATGTTTTGAGACCCTTAATCCCAAGAACACGACTCATGAGTTCAATACAAATTATGCGTCCTCCAACAATAAACATGGCGGAGATTCAATATTTCCGGAGACTCCAATTGTGTGCAAACCCTTTGAAGATGCATTTCAGCAGGCTTTCAAGTTAGCCAACATCAACCCTTCAAGAACTGTAAGTGGATTTTTCAGAAACTATAGGCCTTTGAATTTGTGAAACTTAGAGGTTATCATGATGAGTAAAATCTGACATTCCCTTTTCTTTCTCAGGTATTCTTTGATGACAGCACTCGCAACATAGAAACTGGCAAGCGAATGGGCCTCCAGACTGTGTTGGTAGGTGAAGAATCTACGGTTCAAAATTTCTACTGTTGCTGATATGAAATCAAAAGAAAAAGTTGTTCTCTAACAGTCTCAAATACATGGCTTCAGGTGGGCACTTCAAATCAAACAAGTGGTGCTGATCATGCGCTGGAGAGCATCCACAATATTAAGGAAGCATTGCCAGAACTCTCGGCAGCAAGTAAAGAGCCAAAATTCAATATACACGCAGGAAAGGTTGGAATTGAGACATCCGTGACTGCCTAACCATAATTTAATTGCTTCTGAGTATTGTAATTATTGGTGTCTTTCTGTATCATTAGTTTTCTATGAAAATTTTCTTTTCTTAGTTCAAGCTATGATATTCTAAATGACGATATGGTCCAAACGAATTCAATAAGTTAATGGTAACAATCTCCCAAATAGTTGCGCAAATGCTAGAAATCATCACATTGTCAAAAATCTTGCCTTTTGCACTTAAAAGAAAGCTTTGGACTTTTTTTTTTCTTAATTTTTGTTAACGAGAAATTATAGTTGTTATTTTTTATGGATATATAAAATAGTTCATAAATTAATATATTTTAAATAAATTATTTAATTAGTTAATGATTCAAAATTAAATAAAAGAATTAATTCTTGAATCTTGAGACCTGAGCTTTCATATTCTAATAAACTTTTTGAGTAGTGGGTCTCTTTTAATTTAATAGAATTTTGCTTCTTCTTTTTTTTATATATAGAATGAGTTGCATCAGATTCTTATCTGTTAATCAAGTTTCTAAAAGATAAAAGTATGTCTAAAGCAGCACAAGTTTGGAGAAAGAATCCCATGATAAAAGTATGAGTGTGCCTTTTTATATACGCATGGAGCTATAGCATGTGGAATGTGTACATCAACTCATATCCTATTTTAAGGAATGCAAAGTGAGAGAGCTAAGATATCTTAACGGGCGGTAGCCAGAGAGGAGCTATAAGTGTGTACAAAGAAATATTAAAAATGTTGAAAAGAATTTCAAAGAGTTCGATATTTGTGACTGAAAAAATTGGTAAAGTAGAAGGGCAATCAATTTGTAGGATGAGAAAGGGACAAACTTAGATTCGGCCCTAAGCTTTTAACACTATTGTATTTACTTTCCTTTGATGGCTTAAGTTTGAGTTCCTTGGAAGTTCAATGAATGAAGAATTCTATAAGATTTAAGGTTCTATCTTTCTGCCAGGATTGAGAAATTAATAGATGAAATATGTTGGATAAAACTTATGATTAGATAAGGAAGAAAATTGGGATAAAGCTTGTGAATCTACTTAAGGAAGAATAACAATTACAACAATGACGACTCAATGAAAGTTGTAATATGCAATCTTACCTTTCTAACTGATAAAGAAATTGTTTTTTGATCGACCCATTCGACTATATATATATATATATATGCATGTACATATTAAAATATTAAAAATAATAATAAATGAAAAATAAATATAAGTAATAAAATAAGATAAAGAGTCAAAATAAAAGATAAAACATTTAAATAAATATACAAATAGGAAATAAGATAAGTTAATAAATAAATCCAATTTTAAGAATTAGGACTTAATGAAGAAGTTTCTAACATATATAAAAAAAACAATATAGTTTTAAGGATGCTTGGCTAATAAGTTTCAGAAAATATCAACGGATAAAGAATAAAAAAAGTTACTTAGCATTTCTATGTCCAAATTTAAAGCATTATTCTATACTCTTTTATTGTGAGAAAAATGAAAATCATTCTAGCGCTATACACAAGTGTCACGGGCGTGACAGATTGTTGCGATTCACGCATGTAACACTTTTTTTTCCTCCCTTCTTTTTGAAAATTAAATATAATTTATTAATTAATTAAAACATAATTGTTAATTGAAATATAATTAAATTAGAATATAATTTATTAATTATTTTTTTCTTTTTTTCTTTTTTAACAATTAAATATAGTTAATTAAAATACATTAAAATTTGATGTAAACAAATTTTTATTACTTTTTTAAGCAGAACAATATTATGATTAAACTGTATTTTGAAGAGCTTTTGCTTGATGATAAGTTGGTGCAAGAAAATGCTAGAAAATTTTTTTCGAAAGTTATTAGAAAGAAAATATCACAATATACTTGATTTTAAATATTTTTCATCATAAATGGGTGCACAAAATAAATATAATTAATTAAAATATATTTAAAATTAATGTAAAACAAAAATTTAACAAATTTTTATTTCTTAAGATTTTTAACAAATCAACCATTATTAATAATAATGGTAATTATTCCTTCAACCTAACCAACTATTATAATTATAATGATTATATATATTTCTATTCTTTATTATATTCATTATCATTTATATTATGATTATTCGATACGAATCAAACACTTCCTTCGTATCACAAATATGAAAATTAGGCCTTCTCGATTCTCATTCACTAAGAAATAAAAGTTTATGATATCGCCTTTTATCAAAGTTAAATTTTTTAAGCCAAAAAACAAAAGGTATTACGAAAATCTGCCTCGTTTCTTCTCTCAAATTTCATGCATTAGCGAGATTTACAATTAATGTTCATATTTCAGTTGTGTTTCCTTGTTCTTCTCTTTGAACAACTTTCCCGTGTTTCTTTTTATTTGGTACAACAACTCTGCCCTATGGTCAATGGCATAGCGAGTGTATAAGATTTGCTTCATTCACACATGATGTTACGGATCTCGAAATCAAATTAAAGTAAGTTCAGGTATTTACAATGAACAAAAAAACAAAGGAAGTGACGACGTACATTGACTAATAATCAACACGCGTACGATCATATGAACACGTGCCAAGTGTTAGCCTGAATACAGGAAGTCGCGCGTACAACCAAGACGTGTGGAAGTCTTATTGGAAGAAAACTGTACAAGTCAAAAAAGTGAAATTTAAGCAGCTTCTAGACTTTTCATCCAATCACGTTGATTGTTGAGATTTGAGAGAGACAGACAGTTGGCTTGCTCCTAATTACATTCCAACTACCCCTACACTTTCTTTCTTTAAATCTTCCAACTTTCAACATTTTGTCTTCCTATCAGCCCATCTCTGTTATTCTCTCTTCCTTCTTTCCACACCCCTTCCTATTTTTATATCTCGCTACTGATTTTGTGTTCTCTGGTAATTTGATACTTTGCTTCTCATTTTCTGATTTTTTCTTGTGTTGTGTGTTGGGAGTTTTGGGGGTTTGTGTAGCTGTTCTGATTTTACTTCAACTTAGAACTTATAATATTTGAGATATGTTTATTGTATTGGGTTTTGACAGTTTGCATAAATTGGGATTTTCAGACTTTTTCCTATCTATTTATCGACTTCATTCCGGGTTTTAAGTGGTGGAGTTTTTGAGTTATTTTATTTTTCATTCTCCTACGGATTTGAAAATAACGTGATTCATTTTGTAACCTGGATTTGGTTTGTGGTAAAATGTGGTTGGTTCTTTACGTGGGCGAACATGTTGATGCACATGTTTCGCATTTTCTTGCCTGCAAATGTATTATGATCTGCAAGTGTCCTGTTGCAAGTCTAATCTTCTCAGTTCTGTATATCCTGATCATATATACACAGTGATGTGTATTCCATTATCGTTGTTCTATGTAAGAACATGAATATACTGTGGTTATTCCCTGTTTGTGCTTTCTATTCCTATCTGTTTGCTTTTATGGTTGCTTATTTTGGTGGTTGAAAGATAGTCCATTGAGATTTTGAATTGTAGTTTAACTGTGATAGGAGTAATGGAGCATGAAGCCCAGAACAGGGAAGTTTCAGAGCCAAAATATGAATGCCTCCTTTTTGGTAAGCTTTTCTTGTGAAAGTTTCATTTAGTAATTTTTGTTGTCGCCCACGCAATTGGGGAATGTAAAAATACAATATAATTTATAATCAACTGCCAGATGTCGATGACACTCTTTACCCTCTGAGTTCTGGTTTATCACTTCAAGTCACCAAGAATATTAAAGGTACCAGCATCACGTGTCTAGATTTGCTAAATCGTCGTGAACCATTATGAATATAAGCAATAACAGGATACTTCATGTTGTCCTTGTTGTAGAATATATGATACAGAAGCTTGGAATTGAGGAGAGTAAAGTTCAAGAACTCTGTTTTTCGTTGTACAAGTACTATGGGACTACAATGGCTGGTCTCAGGGTATGATCTAAGAATCTTCGATGTTGGTTCTTTGTAAGAGATTACATTAGTGTATTTGCTAATTTGATTTTCTCTTTTTGTTTTGTCTCTACAGGCTATTGGCTATGAATTTGATTACGATGACTTTCATAGGTACCATTTCTGACCATAATAAAGCTTGAATTCTTGGCATGATATTTCATGCTCTTAACGTGTTTATATTATACAGTTTTGTTCATGGAAGATTGCCTTACAATATGCTGAAACCTGATCCTGTACTTAGGAGTATTTTGCTTAATGTGCCTGTTCGGAAAGTTGTAAGTTATATTTATGCACAAGTATTCTGTTTTTTTGTGTTTTTTTTTTTGGTACCGTCAGACCTTTTCATTTGTAATGCTTTGACTCCTTTCATTGTGTTTACTGGTAAGGTATTTACAAATTCCGATAAGGCTCATGCAAGTAGAGTCCTTAGCAGGCTGGGATTGGAGGATTGCTTTGAAAGGGTCATATGCTTTGAGACTCTGAATGACGGTAAGACAGGATATGATCCCGTTAATGTAGATGATGCACAAGTTTTTGATATCAACGAATACAGTTCCTTTCCTAACAACGGTGTTGAGCTTCCAAGGTCACCTGTTATCTGCAAACCATTTGAAGAAGCATTTGAAAAGGCCTTTAAAATCGCCATAATCGACCCTAAGAGAACGGTAGGATCATTTGTACTCTCTAACCAACAAAACGTTTAGCTTAACATTTTTGCATAAGGTATTTTAATTAGCTTTTGCATTTCTAATCTATCATAGGATCAACTGTTTGTTTCAACTGTATTCCATAACTGTTTTATCTTTTCAGAATTCATTTCTTAGAGCTATGCTATACATTGCATTGTCTACTTCTATAGTGTAGATCAGGTTCCATTGACATTGTAACTTTTTTATTTCCAGTTGTTTTTTGATGATAGCATCCGGAATATACAATCCGGGAAACGCTTGGGCCTCCACACTGTCTGGGTAAGCTGTGATGCCAAACTTATTTCTCTGTTAACATGCTCTCCGAATTTCACCAATGCCAACTCTCCTTAACGGTTTCTACAGGTAGGCTCCTCTCATCGACTTGAAGGCGCGGACTATGCACTAGAGAGCATCCATAATATCAAGGAAGCACTGCCAGAACTGTGGGAGGCTGACGAGAATTCTGAAAATGTGAGGTACTCGGGAGAGATTGCAATTGAGACACCAGTGAAAGCGTAGCTTAGGATCTCATACATGTAATCCTCATTTTTATCATCGTGTTATTATCTGAACGAAGACAAGACACCTTGTTTGGTGTCAATATGTACTAATGTTAGTGACTTAATTTTAATGCTAACGCAAATATCCTAAAATGTAATTCTTGATGTTTAGACAAGCTACATTACCTGTGTTTTCGGCTATCATATTAAGCGATTCTTAAAATAAAATGGCAGTGTAACCAGTTTTTTTTTTTTTTGGTAGTTTGGTTCTTTTTTATATATTGACCATTGACCACCATTACATGTAAAACCTTCTGGAGTTGTGTGGAAACTACAAATTAAATCATGAAAACGAATAACTGGTGCTTGAGGAGCAATTGTCCATGCAATTTTCTTTCTCCTGGTTCTAATTTAGTTAAAGAGTGGCAGACACGGTAGTGTACACAGTTCTTGGAAACTCATCCATTTACTTACATTGATATGGCGTGCAGATCTGTAATGTAGACTTGCTTCATAGATTAGAGGGGTCAAAATTTCAAGGGGGGTTATAAATCATGACTGAAGCTCTTCCACAAGGGGGGTTATAAATCATGACTGAAGCTCTTCCACAAAGTGAAATAATTCAGTAGCGCTAGGGGGAATGTTGTAGAACCTATACATATATAAATGCGCTAATTTGGAGGATGAAGGGGAAGAGGGTTCTCTGGAAATTACGTTACCACTAAGGTTCTTATGAAGTCATTACAGTGGCATCAAAAACCATGTGGAAGTTCACTATATAACCATGACGAGTTGGACCAATCTTGTGTCCTGAGAAAGAAGGATAGCCTGAATTCAGCCGAAGTTAGTCTTTCAAAGAGTACTTCTTCCCTGTGAATGCTTGAAATTTTGGCTCTTCCACCTTTTGATTCGGCTCTTCGCTGCTTTTCTTCACAGGAACCTACAATCCAATATGAATCTTAATAAGGCACTCATTCAAACATGATAGAGGAGGCGTGTTGACAGAAACAAATATATATCATATATGTACCTTTCCTGAACCATGCTGGAGCTGGTTTGCAGTTGAACCAAACACAAACGTTCCAGAATGTTGACTTGACGATGATAGTGGCAATTTGGAATCATTCTTAACCTTTTCATCCTCTGGTTGGTGTTGTCTCAGTAAAGAAGTGGTACCTGCTGCAGCTGGAAGTGACAGTTTGCCATCCAACCGTCTAGCCAAACCCATAAAAGGACTGAACTTGGATATCTTTTTGGCAGGCTCTTCTTCATCTGATATGCATTTTCTTAAAGTGGTTAAACTATCTAAGATAATTCTGGATCCAACATTTGAACATACTTATAATGTAAAAATAAGAACACCTTCAGATCTTCTCTTGTTTGACAACAAAGTTGGCAATGGGTTTTCAGGTACTTTATAGTCGAGAGGGGGGGCAAAAGCTACCTCACAATCCGTTTCAATGATACTAATTGCAGATGACGGCCCTGATTCAACTATGTCAATGTAATATTTCTTGTTGTTATAGTTAACCATTATAGTATCACCCGTTGTTAAACAAGAATAATTCCTAAGTGAAGTCTCCAAGCTGCAAAAATCAATAGTAAAGGAAGGAATAAATATAATGAGAAGAGTCACTAAATAAGGTACCAAAACACTTATGAAGCTGGCTTATACACTAACACTGCTTTAGGGTTGGAGATGTCTAAGAAGTCCTTGGAGTGGGGCTGTAGCTTCACATAAATTCCTTTTTCCAAGCTAGCGTTTCTTAATGTCACAATATCTCCTTCTTGTAAGAGCATGTTCTCCATCATCTTGCATAGTAGACACGAGCAGAATTAAATGTCATAAACAGTATATTTATTACATCCTTAAAGAGATCAAAATGGCAAATGCAATATACCCAGTATGGCAAGTATACGAGGCCCTCATCTGCAATGAACTCTAGAACCCCACAATGCGTAACTCGCTTGGTTGAAGGATTAGAGAGTTCAAATACCATTGGATAGTCAATGTGCAAGGAGGCTGGTGAGTGAAAATCTTCTTTTAATCAAAGTGTTGCTTTTTTTTTTTTGAAAGATGAATGAAAACATAGTAAACTAGCAAAAGCTACTATACACCATTACAATGAGTCCTATGATCCAGCTACAAAATCACATTAGGAACATATAGAACAAAATAGCTACTACAAAATATCAAAGTCTTGTTGTGGTGACAAAATTGGTCAGATTTTTCAACTCATCAACAGGGAAAAGAAAAAAAGAAGGCAAACTAGTAGACCATCTTCTTACCAAGGCGATCAAGAGCTGATGGAGGCATTATAACTGTAAGGAACACAAATTGCATGTAAAAAGTCATAGAAAGGATTTGTTTTGTTATCAAGGAATTGCTAAATGGGAATTGAAGAATAGTATAGCGAGTCCAAGGAAAACGTACTTTTATCCCCCCTTTCCAGATGTTGCTGCAAAAACCAAATGAATTAGAACAACTTCCTAGCTAAAGCATAATAACAGAGTGAAAATATGATGAAACCACTTGTAGCAATAAGTATCAAATGAAAACTTATATTGTTGAACACACTGGTAAAGCGAACACTACAATCCAAAAAAGGAAACAAAAGCAGTTAGTAAAGAGATTTTTGCAGATATTCATCAAACCTTTTCGATGAAAGATACAGGATAACAACGATAACACTGTTCAAATGCTGAACCATTAGAATCTTCCGAAGCCTGCAATCATAAAAAAAATGCTTTCGAAAGGTTCCACTAATTTTCACAACCAAAACACTAATGATGTTGAGCCTCTTGAGCAATGACAAATAAGACCAGACAACGAAGAGAAATAAAGTGTTGAATATTTCAGTCGATTCAGAAGAGATTCATCATAACAAGAATAAGTAAAAAGAAAGGTAAAAGTATGGGACAAGAACTAACATACCATGACTACCAAGCAAAAACGTTCCTATCGACAAGGTATGAGCAGGATATCTGAAAAAAAAATCCAAGCTTTATCAAACTAGAAGAAAAATCTTAAAGGAAGAATCAGTCGAGAACCAAACTGGAAATTGTGAAGACACACAAACCGGATTCGTGTAAAGATAAGAACTAATCAAATGCAGTATACCAACAACATATTCAAAACGAGAAGAGACATCAACAGATGCTGCAAATCATCAATAAGAGAAGTAAATAAAAAAAGAAAAAAGAATTAACATTCCAAGAGAAACCATACTCCACGAGGAACCAACATCCAAAACGAACACAGGCAAGATGGGACGCGTTGATCAAAAACCTTGAAAGGGCTCGTGATAGATTGAAATTTGATGATCAGAGAAAACGAGAGAGAGAACTCGGTGACTGAATGAAGTAGGGAGTTTCCAGGTGACAGCAGCTTTAGCTTCTTGTTCTCCCAGTGCCAGTGATCTGTAGGATCATGCTGCCTTGCTTTTATGTTTTTATACGTCAAGCATTTCACCACTTGCGTAACTATTGCACACCGGAGTATCACGTGATAATGGAATCGTGGTAAATTAATTCCCATGTGACCGGCCGATGGTAAGCGTAGGCCCCACTGGAAGATCCGGGCCATCGGTAGGATCTAAAAAAAACCCAGACATGAAGAGGCTCAGACGAAAAGAACAGAGAAGGGCTCACAGCTTGCAAGTATTTATTTCGAGTTGATGCTCGAAAGGTTTCTATCTGATGCCCATCTCCAAATCCGTATATCGTCAATTGACAGCCCAACTCACCACTTCCTAAGTTAGCACCCATGGGCTGTAGCAACCAACTGCCAAGATGACTGACCCTCCCAGTTCAACACCATTTCGAATTTCTTTCGAACTAGTAAGAGGTCACGACTTGGAGGAAAGTCCATCATTTAGAAAGTTCATCAGAATATGAGAGATAAATTAACACAATAGCTTAATGTGGAGGCAATGCATATCCCAGAATTGGACCCTATTATAGTGACAATAGCCTAAGAGAAGGTTTTACGGAATCATAGCCCGTATGGTGGTCACTATTGATGGATAAAGCGAAGGGCATTGAAGATACAATAAAAGGCGCATAGGTTCATTGATTTGGAGGAAGCAGAGAGGTCTCTAGGCAGGCCTACATAGTTGGTGCAATAAAGCAGGGCTTATAGGAGGAAGATGGGTAAAGAGGCTTCTGTATAACATATTAACGAGAAAAGTCACGGACAACAAATATAAGAAGCAATGACATGAATTCTGTACCGTATCAGCCCGTACTGAATAATATGTACTGTACCGGTCAAAAAACGATACCGAAATTCAAATTTAAGTACCGGATTTAAATATCGGTCTGTACCGGCCAATACCAGTTGGTACCGACCGGTATTATAAATACCGGCCAAATACTGGCGAATACCAAAAAAATTTAAAAAATAGGGATTAAATTGCAAATTTTTAATTTTTATTTTTCACAATTTTTTTAATTTTTAACTCTCCCACCGCTTCTTTCTTTCTTTAAAATTTTTAACTCTCCCGCCGCTTTTTTCTTCCCTCCCTCCCTTTCTTTTTTTCAAATATTTTTTAATTTACTGATTAATTTGACACTTTGACTTTTATTATAATTTTTATTTTTATTTTAAAAATAAAATAAATATTTTATTACTAAT
>JAOSBO010000008.1:37846295-37860892 GCA_027563915.1 Erythroxylum rotundifolium | reverse complement strand
ACAAATCAAATCAAGATGATATAATCTACAACGACAGTTAGTTAGTTGGAGGTGGTTATAGGACTCAACTAACAACAAATCTCCAAAGATTCTACAATCGGTTTTTTTCAAGAAGATCGTTGGTGAATTAGACTATAAATATCCGTGTAGTCGTAGACAAAAAAACTTTTACTAATTATTTACTGTACAAAAATATCCTGAGTGAAAAGAAGAAAGATATAGATCAAAAACACCTGTAGCGTGAGTTTAGAAAAGCTCAAACAATATCTTTTCTAAGTGAAAGGAAGGCTAGAGCCTAAAGAGGCTAAGATAGTAGATAAAGAATAATTTGTGAAAGAGACCTGAAGAGGCTCTGAGAGAGAAGAAATAATAATTGTAAAATTAAAGAGATAGTGAAATCTCAGATAAACTCTGAGGACTAGATGTAGTCCAAAGGTTAAGGGTGAACCAGTATAAATGCCATATTCTCTAACCCTTATCTCTTTAATTTTTTTAGTTAGAAGAAAAAGATATTATTTCCGCTGTTACATTACTCAAACATATTAAGTGCGTTATTTTGTAATCGTATGAGTTTTTAAGAAAGTCAAGAAGTTTATAAAGATAACTATCTTAGACGATTTTACACAATTCAACCTCTCTTCTTGTGTATTTTACATATTATAAGTGATTTCTATATTAACAAGTGATTTACTTCGGTTGGTATCAGAGCACAAGTTTCCAAGAAACACTGTTACAAAATGAGGACAAAGATCCATGGCTGAATCACATGTTTTTATAGCTGAAGGTGCCTCTATCTTAAGACCCCCTGCATTTAATGGTGAAGACTATTATTATTGGTAGGACAGGATGCAGCTCTTCATAGAATCCACTCACATTGATCTTTAGGATATTATTGAAAGTGGTCCATATGTTCCAACAGGCTATGAAGGGAAAATCATCTTTTGTGAACAATGGGCAGCCGGTCAGAAAGCTCGTGTTCAATTAAATTCAAAGGCCAAGTTCTTTTTAAGTTGTTCTCTAAGCAGAAGTGAATATGATAAGGTTCATAGATGTGAATCTGCAAAGGAAATGTGGGACACATTAGCCATTGCACATGAAGGCACAAACTAGGTGAAAGAATCTAAGATTGATATTCTTGTTCATCAGTATGAGCTGTTTAAAATGAAAGATGATGAGTCTATTGATCAAATATTTGGACGTTTCCAAACAATTATTAATGGACGTAAAGCTTTGGGGAGAATCTATGATAGTTAAGACCATGTCAGAAAAATTCTCAGAAGTCTTCCAAAAAGATGGAGACCCAAAGTAACAGCAATATAAGAGGCTAAAGATTTAAACAAGCTAAAGCTGGATGAATTGCTTGGTTCGTTGAAAATTCATGAAGTAGAGCTTGATGCAGAAGATAAACCCAGAAGGGATAAATCTATTGTATTGAAGGCTAGTCAGAAGAATCAGAAGATGCAGAAAAATAGAAGTACGTCTTCAAAAGCATTAAAGATTGAAGAAATCAAGAATGATGATGCCAGTGAATCTGATCAAGATTCGAGTGAAGATGAAGATGAGATATCTTTCATTTTAAGAAAAATTAGAAGGATATGGAAAAAGAAAAAGGGAAATAAAGAATCCTCTTTCAAAAAGATTAGCAAAGATAAAGCTCTATCGTCTGCTATAAGTGTAATAACCAGGACATTACAAGTTTGAATTCCCTTAGGTCAAAAGAAAACAAAAGAAGAGTGAAGAAAACAAAAAAGACATGATGGCAACATGGGAAGATCTGGATTCAGATGAATCTGAATCCAATTCAGATTCATCAGAACAAGCAAATATATGCTTGGTAGCCAAAGGCGAAAGTGATGATGAGGTAATCTCTGAATTTAATGATCTTCAGCATGCTTATTTAGAATAATTAGAATATTCACATGCTATTTTAAAACAATATAGATTGTTAAAAAAGAAGTGTGTTGAAAATTCTAAGAAAACAAAGCTATTAGAAGAAGAAAACGTCTGCCTTAAGAAACAAGTAGATAATATGAAAAAGAAAGTAACTGCAGATAGATCTGAGGAGATTAATTAGTTAAAACAAAGGATTAATAGTCTTTCAGCAGATTTATAAAAATTTATAGAAAGCTTAAAAAGGATGAATAATATTATTGAAAGTTATAGACATCCAGATGATAAAAGTGGTTTAGGATTTTCTGGAAGAAATACTACTCATAATCGTAATGTTCTTCACAATAGGAAGTTTGTTCCTAATAAAGGGAAAAAGAAACAAAATTTTTATTATTATTCTAAGAATAATTATAACCCCAAAGGACCCAAGAAAATATGGGCACCTAAGAAGGATATAGTAAATACTGCAAATCTCTTTGTTTGGAAAAAGCAAACATCATCAATGGTACTTGGATAGTGGTTGCTCGCAACACATGACAGGCAGAAGGTCTATGTTCCTAGAACTCCAACTTAAGCATAGAGGATCAGTAACTTTTGGAGACAACCAGCAGGGCAAAATTATTGGGATCAACAAAATTGGTAAAGATTCCTTTTCATCTATTGATAATGTTTTACTAGTTGATGGTTTAAAGCATAATCTAATTACTATAAGTCAGTTATGTGATTCTGGTTTTGAAGTATCCTTTAATTAAAGTTCTTGATTAGTTAAAAACAGGGATGAGTCCGTATTCTTTTCTACCAAGAGACGAAACAATCTCTATAAAGTTATAAAATGAAAAAGGAATTTCTATTGCTCGTATTCGAAGTGATCATGGTGGAGAATTTGAAAATGAAAAATTTAGGAAGTTTTGTGAAGAGAATGAAATTTTCTATAATTTCTTTGCTCCTAGAACTCCTCAACAAAATGGAATTACAGAAAGAAAGAACAGGATAATTCAGGAAATGGCAAAGACTATGCTATGTAAAATGAATCTTCTTAAGTACTTTTGGGAAAAAGTTGTAAATACAACTTGTTATATTCAAAATAGAGTATTTCTACGATCTATTTTAAATAAAACTCCATATGAGTTATGGAAGGGAAGAAAGCCAAATATTTCTTACTTTCATCCTTTTGGTTGCAAATGAACTATTTTGAATATAAAAGAAAATTTGGATAAATTTGATTCTAAGATCAATTCAGGAATTTTTCTAGGCTATTCTATTAGTTTTAAGCTTATAGAGTTTATAATTTTGTTTCTAAATCTATTGAAGAATTTATGCATGTAAAATTTAATGATGATTCTCATTTATATAGGAGAGACAATACTGATGATGAAACTCTATCTGCTCCCTTAAACAGTAACCCAGACGATTCACCATCAGATGATCCTTCTGATAAAGTAGTAGATATTTCTAAAAATATTAGCTTAAGAAAAGACTGGAGATATAAATCTTCTCACCCAGAAAACCTGATTATAGAAGAACCATAAGAAGGAGTGAGAACTAGATCTAAGTTTAGGAGAGAGGCCAATGTAACTTTTGTTTCTGAATTAGAACCTAAGAAAATTAATGAAGCTCTTCAAGATGAAGCTTGGATTTTAGCTATGCAAGGGGAGTTAAATCAAAGCTTTATAAACTTCATAAAGCTTTGAATGGATTGAAACAAGCACCTCATGCATGGTATGATCGTCTTTATTCTTTTTTGATTAAAAATGACTTTATTAGAGGTTAAGTTGATAAAACTTTATTTTGAAAAAGTATCAAAAATGATTTTATTATTATGCCAATATACGTAGGCGATATCATTTTTGGTTCAACTTCCACAAAGTTATGTTCAAATTTTGAGTTTTTTTTAATGAAAAGTGAATTTGAAATGAGTATGATGGGTGAATTAAAGTTCTTTCTTAGTTTACATATTAAACAAACTGAAGAGAAGATTTTTATCTGTCAACGAAAGTTATCAAAGAACTACTAGTCAAATATAAAATGGAAAATGTTAAACTAATTGCAACTCCTATGCATTCTTCAATCGTCTTATCTAAGGATGAAGCTGGTAAAAAGATTGATCAAACTCTTTTTAGAGGAATTATTAGTTCTTTGCTTTACCTAACTGTAAGCAAACCTGTTATTATGTTTAGTGTTTGTTTGTGTACAAGATTTCAAGTAGATCCTAGAGAATCTCATTATACTGCTATTAAAAGAATATTGAGATACTTTGTAGGTTCTACTGATCTTTACTTAATGTATGAGAAAGGTAAAGATTTCAGGTTAATTGGCTACTATGATGCTGATTATACTGGAGACAGAATTGATAGAAATAGCACAAGTGGAGGTTATCACTTTATTGGTCATAATCTAATTTTGTGGTTAAGTACGAGACAAAGTTCAATTGCTTTCTCTACTGCAGAGGCTGAATACATGTTAGTCGCAAGTTGTTGTTCACAAATTCTATAGATAAAGTATCAGTTAGAAGATTGTTCTATCCAAGAAGATCAAATTCCAATCTTTTGTGATAACACAAGTGCTATCAATCTCTCAAAGAATCCAATTCAACACTCAAGGGAAAAGTATATTGAAGTTAGATATCATTTTATAAGAGACTATGTACAGAGAGGAATTATCAATTTACAATTTTTTGAAACGAATCAACAATGGGTAGATATCTTCACCAAACCCTTAAGTGAAGATAGATTCAAGGAAATCAGACGAAATCTGAATATGGTAATGTTAAATGACCATTCGTCTGAAACTCCAAGACCTAGACGATATGCCCTAATGAAGCAAAAAAGTCGTAAGTTCTTAAGAATGAATAATAATGGTAGCTTTCACTCGGTGGTAACAATCTTATGATTACTTATGGATCAGTCACAGACGTTACAAATGGTAACTTTTCAAGAGTGTTTATAAAAAGAAATTCTCTATACCTAAAACACTCTCCATTCTAGAATTCCCTTAGTAACTAACTTGCTTCAAGGTTGCTCTCAACAAAGACGATTCAATCTTCTATTCATTAAATCTTTCTCACTTTCATTTCATATCTCTCTTTCAATATCTTCTACATACTTACCTCACTTCTTTAAGTAAAATACATCTTTGGATTTAGTGTTTATCTATTACAGATTAGAAGAATGTCGAAATCTCTTTTTTATGGAAGACTCGTCGATTTCACTTCCCTAAATAATGATCGAATGGATATCCAACCTGAGATCAAAGCAACTGATTTGGAAAATTTCTTCAAAATCTAAGATCCAATGTATCCAAATGAAGTATATGAGTTCTGGAAGAATGCAAAGGTGGTAGATGACACCTTGATATCAAAGGTAGATAGGTTGTTGGTGGTTATCACACAAGAGTCTATTATGAGGGCTACTAAATGTCCAAATGAAGGAGCAAAACTGCTCACCAATACAAAGTGGACTGTTCAAAACGAAGAAAACATCAATCGACAACCATATGGATCGAGTAATCTAGGAGTCAAGAAGTCTTTAAACCTAATTCCAAAGGCTAGGGTTCTTCACTCAATTCTTCTTCACTGTATTCTACCAAGAGCGGGATCAAAGGATTTGGTGACAATGAATGATGAACATTGTCTATTTCATCTTCTCACACACCAATCTATTAATCTTCCATTCTTGATCCTGAAATATATGATAAAGACTAAGGAGGATTATAATTAGAAGAGTGGTTCGTTACCTTATGGTATGCTGTTAATAAGATTCTTCAAATAATCTGGAATACTACTTGATAGAGGAAACAGAGTAAAACTGAATATTAAGAGTGTTATCAATGCCTCTACTATTTGCAAAATAGGGATCAAGATTGAATTTGAAACAGATAAAGATTTCACACCTAAAGCACAATCTGAAGGGGAACTTTCAATCAATCGAAGAAGGAAAGAAGATGTTTCATCTAGAATACAAGCAAAACCTCAGTGGTCCAGAAGAATCTCAGCGAAGGTAAAAAGTGAACAATTGTCTTATATGCTACTACAAGCCAAGACGATTCCTGAAAAAAAGGAAAGTTCAGTTCAACAACCAACTCATAAAGTGTCTTTAAAGAGGAAGGCTGAGAAGCTCCAGTCAGAACAACCTAAGAATTCAAGAAGGTCACCAAGACTAATGACCTTACGACAACAAGAACAAAAAAGGCAAAAAACTCTGATTCTTGGTCAAGGTTCTGAAAGTGCAACGGAGCAACAACAATAACAACAGCAACAGCCTACCAAAGCAATTGTCTCTATCCCTCAGACTCAATCAGAACAACCATATGGAGAGACAAAGATAAAAAGGAAGTTACTATTAGAGCAAAATAAATCTCAACAAAAACTCTCTTCCAAGCCAACAGAAGAACTAAAGAAGATGAAACTGACTCAGAAAAGGAAGATTTCATCGTCTGATGTTCAACAAAAGACACAGGCTGTGGAAACGCAACAAGTTACTTATAATCCCCTGCAACCAATGAAGAAAGAACTTGAATATGAAGATAATAGAAGAATCAATGCCTAATCGCTATAGAGGTTCAGTGATCATAAGAGAACCTTCTATACAGAAAGTTAAGGTTCAAGTTGAACTTGTAATATTAAGCGATCAGACGATACATTTTCTAAGCCCTGAAGAAAGAAGATTGCATGGTATTCTGCGAGATGAAAAAGCAGAACCATATCTATTAAAAATGACGAGGAAAGAAGAAGAAATTCCCTGAGAGACAAGAAGATGATCTCACGGAAGAAGAAATTCGAGTGGCAATGAAGAATATAGATGATGTATGTCATGCAGCTCAACCTCTAGGCATCAATATTTCACACATCATATCAAGGCCATCAAGAAGTAACTTTGGCGCACCTACCCAAGATGAAAGTTTTAAGGTAGTTGGGACAATTTTAGAAGGAAGGTACAAAAGTATCACAATTGAAGGTATCAATTTCTACTTAGAAACCTTTGCACTTTTACTTATTCATTTTAAACCATGTGGATTCATTCCTTCAGTCAAAGATATTCTAAACTTTCTAGGAAAACCAATTTTCAAACTACCCAAATCTGATGATCTAGATATTCCTCGCCAAACACAATCGATTACTGTCTATCACAATAATTGAATTAGAGGACTCAAATAGAAAATCATATGTCTCTAAGTATCTTCGTCCACTAAGTGAAAAGCTATAAGATCCTACTGTTAATTCGAAGCTCTTGAAGAATTTCATCAATTGGATTAAAGCTAGTCAAAAGCAAAAGGAAGTTCAAGAAGCCTTAGCCAAAAATATTGAAGAAATAGATACTAATGTTGATAAACTAAGAGACTCAGTGGGTAATCTTCATGAGGAAGTAGCATTTTTATGTGTTTCTACCGAACAAGACCTCAAGATGATCTGTGCTGATATTCAATATATGTTTTCTGAAATTTTAGTGTCTAAAGTGATATTCTTTTTTATTAATAACAAATAGGGGGAGAATAGTGGAAAAGAGAAGAAATTTTTTTGAAAAATTGTTATGCTCACTATATATCTTGCATTAATCGTCTGAATAAATATATCATTTGTCTGAATATTATTCGTTTGAATAATACTGTTATTCGCTTTAATATTTCTTTTATCTTCTAATATTATGTTATTTGTTATCATCAAAAAGAGGGAGATTGTTAAGTCAAGAAGACTTCACTTCTTTTATTGATTTTGATGAAAGTCAAATAATAATAATAATAGAAGTGTGTGAACTATTTTGATTTGTTTATTAAGTGCGCAAATACACAGCCATAAGACGATACGAAGACATAAGATGATGCACAGTCGTAAAAAGATGTGAAGTCATAAGACGACGCGCAGGCATAAGATGATACGAAGTCATAAGAAGCTGCGCAGACGTAAGACGATGCGAAATCATAAGACAATGCGTAGACATAAGACGATACAAAGTCATAAGACGAGCGAAGATTAAAGACGAAGCATAAAAACCAAATCAAGATGATATAATCTACAACGACAGTTAGTTAGTTGGAGGTCTACAATGACAGTTAGTTAGTTGGAGGTAGTTACAAGACTCAACTAACAGCAGATATCTGAAGATTTTACAAACGGTTTTTTCAAGAAGATCGTTGACGAATTAGACTATAAATATCAGTGTTGTCGTAGATAAAATAACTTTTACTAATCATTTACTGTACAAAAATATCTTGAGTGAAAAGAAGAAAGACAGAGATTAAGAACACATGTAGCGTGAGTTTAGAAAAGCTTAAATAGTATCTTTTCCCATCCATATTAGTGAGGTATTAGATATGCGTGATTGTACTAGATGTGTGTCACACATGACACATGCATTTGATACTTTTTGGTATCGAAAGCCTTACAAGACAGAATGATGGACTTTCATTATCTTTGGATCAAATGTTTTGTTTTTAAACTTAGTCGACTAATACATTAGTAGCTTAACTGAGTTTTTAAACTGTTTTAAACTTGAGGCAAAACTACAATTAAGTATTGTCCAAGGGGGAGAATGTTAGACATTTTTGTCCTTTCCTATAAAGATGGGCAACATTTAGTTGCATTGTTTGTTTTTTTAATAAATTATCAGTTGAGTTATGTAATTTGATCCAGATAAAGATAATAAAGTGGCCCAATAAATGATCTAAATCAATGTGTTGAAGTTCGGGTGAAAAATAGATCCTGACTAGTACGGTAGGCCCATATCGATCTTGTGATAGGAAAGCCTGATATGGAAGCTAAATATAAAGGTTAAGGTCTTATGCAGTTGCTCATATCAATCACAAGCATAAAGCTTCTCTAACTTGTTAAGAGAGCTTACATTTTGAGAAAACTATAGAAAGACTTAGACTATGTCTATGTGATGGATGAAGACGACGGTGGATTCACACTCGTTTTTGCTTCGGAAAGGTCATTTGAAGTTGTGGAACCGAAATTGGATATTTTCTGCATTTCTTCATTTCTTTCCCTTTCACGTTTGATCTAGGATACGTAACTAAGGTACTGTTACATATTACAAAATAAACATAAGAGAAATAAGTCACGTTCATTATATAGACAATATAGACATCTACCACCAGAGTCCCCTAGAGATAGAGATATTAATATGATGATGGAGACAAGAAAATGAGCATGTCCCAGATCAAGAAGTCTCTAAAGGACCACCCCAAAGATTAACATAGTGAATAAGCTTATGGTAAAAATGCTAAGAGGCAAGGATATTTACTTTGAAGTAAGCTCAATACTGCTGCTAACCCAAACAATGATGTCATTGTTATTTCAAACACTATATTTAACTTTGAAGTTAAAAGAAACCTAGTTTGGTCAATATTTTACTTTATGACACGTCTTATCTCTTGGGCTATTGATTAATCAACTTAGATCTATGCATAGCTCCATAATCTGCTTTAAAGCATGGGAAACATTGGTGAAATGGAAGGTGACAGTTCCCTTGAAGCTGTAAGCATACCTAAGGCAAGTCGTAATATAGTTAATTTCCATGTAGTGGATAGAACCATAATCTTCAATGTCATTTTGGGTCGACCAACATAATTTCTCTTCAAAACTACTATGCCCTTGCTAACTAAGAAGTTTCTAATATAACGCGAGATATAAGAAGATAGGGAGAGTATCAATATGGCAAGTTAAGTGACTTTCACTCAGCCTGACAGGATGATTTCATGACTTCCTACTCTTGAGCACTGAAACTATAGATAGATGAAGGAACATATCCTTTGTTCCCTTCTACCTTATTCCCTCTGTTCCAAAGCTTTCTTAGCCATCCAATTTCTTTTAATTTATTACAATGAAACGATGAAAACACTTTAAGAACAGGGGGAATAGAAATAATGGAACAGAAGAACTGGGGTGGATAGATGAGATCCTAATTGGGAGTAGCTACGGACCTATAGAGGAGTAATAAATATCATAATAGGTGGTCATGTAGATCCATGAATTTTTAAGTTGGAAAGAGCAATAACCTTGAAGAATTTTTTTTATAGAAAACTTTCAAACACATTTTCAAATGAACCTTCAAACATAGGGGGGACTGATCTCTTAATCATCAAATTCCTTAGGACTAGTCTTATGAAATAGAAAAAGAGGATTTTTTCTCATGATATCTTTTAGAAAAAGGAAAATGAGGGATGTGCATTGAATTTACAAACTTAAACACAATAAGCCTTAAGAACAATATGGATTCTATCCGAGATCTATTATATATCGTATTAATAATCGAAAGATAGTCGAAAGAAAAAAATCTCTATTTGATGGGGCTTCTTCCCACACCTATGAATTCCATTGGACCCAGAAAGATACATTGGAAGAATTTTTTGGGTCTTTTAATATCAATAGGTTAATTGTTTCAAATAAAAGTTAATAGAAAGAAGAGATCCACTATTGGAATCATTAAATCGTAGGCTTTAGTCAATTTACTTGAATAAAGGAGAAAAAGGACAGATTTATAGAACATTGCAACTAGATAGTACCTTTCAACTCTCTCAAAATAGAATCTATTCCTAACATACATGCCATAATTCCTTATTTTGACAAGGTAAAAATATCTCCATTTGATGGATATTAAATGAACCTCTTTAGAAAATAATTTTAATGTGGAGGATTTTTCCTCTATTGCAACCAATTTTGCTATAGAAGACACAATGGGCCTTAGAAACACCTGCCCTTTACCCAAAATTGAGTAGCTAATGGATGCTACATTTGGTTATCGGCAGCTTAGCTTTATAAAAGAATGCAGGGTATAATTAGATCCTTATATATGAAGCGTCCAAGGTAACACCGCTTTCATCACTAGCATGGAAATAAATTATTGTAGGGTAATGCCTTTCGGCCTGAGGAGCACGAGGGCCACTTACTAGAGATTGATTGACAAGATATTTAAGTTACAGTTAAGAAAGAGTACGGAAGCTTATGTTAGGAAAGGGACCATATTGTAGACACGAAATAATGCTTTTACGCTATGAGAATGTTTAATATGAGATCAAAATTTAAGAAGTATGCTTTCAGAGTATTGAAAGTGAAGTATTTGGGGTTTATGGTGATATAACGAGGAAATAAGATCAACCCTAAAAAAATTGAAGAAATAGTCAGCATGACTACTCCTATATCTCTAAAGGATGTGAAAAGGCTAATTTGGAGAATCGTTAGTTTGACACGTTTCTCTTCTAAGGCTCTAAACCATTCTTTCCTTTCTTCTGAATGTTGAAAAAGCATAAAGATTTCATCACTAGCATGGAGATAATTTGGAGTACGTGTTTGAGTAGCTAAGGACTTATCTATCTCACCCCTCTTTATTATCTACTCTAGTCACGAATATTGAAGTCTTTATCTTTATATTATAATATCACCTAAGATCAACACTATTCTCGTTAAGAAGCATGATGTTAAACAAAGGCCTATTTATTATAATAGAATAATCCTGCAAGGATAAGAGACATGTTACAACGACTTTGAGAAAAAGACATGTAGTTTTAATTTCAACTCCAAAGCTCGTGTCTGTCTTCTATGATTATGTCATGAATTAATGATAGGCCTGCCTCTATAATAAACATCGCATAAATTTGTCGTGTTCAGAAGATTGTTTAAGTGGTTAATAGAGTTAAATAAGTTTGACATACGATATATATATATAGGGATGCACTAAAAATTCCAAATGATTGTCGATTTTCTCATTGAATGCGTGATTATCGTATCTAAGGAAAAGTAAAAAGAAAAGCCATAAGTATGCATAGCTTATGTAGATAGGTTGTTGAAATACGAAGGTAACAATGCAAGTCTGTTTGGTAAAGGGCTTAACAAGTGTTTAGTTATTCATATTTTTAGACATTTAGTGCATTTTACTAGTTTATTTAGATTTTTTTATTATTATTTATGACATTTAATTCATTCATATTTGTTTTCACGTCACAATTCACTTATTTGGAGTAAAAGGAATGAATTCGAAGATTAAAGCTATTTTAACCCAATTACAAAGCTATAGAGAAAGCACACGACCTGGTACTTGCTCATGTTCTTTATTATTTTTGAATTTCTAGCCTAAATGAGCGCGTTTGAAGAGTTTTAAGGCATGTCAATATGTTGCATACCTAAGTTTAAGAGGTACACACCCAAGTTGTATGTTGATGAACTTGTGTTTATACACGTGCAAGTACATAGCTATGTACTTATATGTGTTCCACGCAAAAACTAAAATTTAAACTATAAAATGCAAAATTGAAGGACAAAAGAAAGGACAGGTCCAAGACACAACTAGATGACACATAATGATAGAGAAAATGAAGAACAATTTCTTTGTATAAATTGATTAACAAAATCAAAAAGAGTTGTATACAATCTTAGAGAAATGACATAAATCCTTTAGATTAGGATCACACTCAATAAACAAATTGATAAATTGGTCAATACAATTTTAGGAATTGTAATTGGAAAAAAATTGTGATTAATCCACTTTGGATTAGTTGTCATAATATTGAGATAACTATTAACATGATTTAAGGAATTTCCAAGTTCTGATGGGCTTTAGGTTAAATTGATGTTTGAAGTATTATTTGGAAGTTTTCAGGGGAATCATTATTTAGTTACCACACTTATTATTGCTTGTTTCTTGGTTTAATTTTTGTTCTGGTTAGTTAATTGTGCTGATATGATTGATTTAATTTTTGTTTAAGTTAGTTAATTATGTTGATATGTTTTGGTTTATTACTTTAAATTTTCAAATTGATCAATCACTATCCTCACTACTTTTCAATTAAATAATAGAAAAAGAGTTAATACTAATAGTTGTAGTCTTTATGGGATCAATACTTGGTACTTAACAACCTATACTATATAAGTGATAGGTGCACATGCCTTTAAAGATGTATAGAGTAGAAGATTAAATACCAAGTTTTTGGTGCTATTGTCAGAAAAATAGGATATTAGCAACACCTAATTTCTATTAATTTAGCCATTAGTTTTCTTTCACATTTATTTTCTTTTCTTCTGTATTCATTTATTTATTCTTAAAGCTCTCTTTTTTGATTCTATGTTTGCAGCTTATTTTCAGGATTTAGTTATTCATTACTATGGATTCCAAGTACAATGGAAGAATGGAGAGTGAAGTGTTCTTTGGGGGATTGTAGTATATCATCACTTAAGGCAATATTGGAAGCTTAGAAAAAGAGGCATGGTAATATACCTGTAGAACGTCAATCGATATCAATGATATGTTGTTACATTTATGAAGGTGGACTCCCTAATCATGAATTTCAAGCATCAAACAATATGTGGGGGCAACCAATTTGTATGGTAAATTAACCTCAAACTTCCTTTATGAGAATTACTTATAATCTGGAGACTAGTATGGGGCAGCCATCTCAACTTTGCATGGAAAAATTAGCTTCACGAAGGTTCTGCAACAATAGCAAGATGAGGATCAATGTCTTGAATAACTCTTTGTGAAAGCTATTGCATAACTAAGGCTGATCTTTAAGAAAATAAAAAAATATTAACCTCTTTTCATAACATAATACTTCTAACTAGATAACTCATTGAGCATGTTTTTAAAGAGCAGATAGGTGTTTATTCTATTAAACCAAGTCATAATTGAGGGAACTAGTGAATACGGAAACTTTAAGGAGTGGAGAGGAACTAGAGATTAAAGAGATGGAAGAAAAAACTACTATTTAGAAGAGAAAGAGGAAGATAACAAAAAGGAGCCAAAGAAGATACTTGTTGAGGAATTATCAGTTGTCATCTTAAGTATGAATGACTATTATGTCTCACAAACAAACCACCAGAGTCAATAAAGATCTATAAGGTTTTATTATTACTTGTTATATTGACATTTTATTACTAAAAAGAATATTATTGGATTTACTTGGTCTTATTAATTTAATAATGTATATCCTTATTATACTATAACATATGGATTATTTCTAGGCTAATAAGCTATTATTTAGGAAGACAAGAAAAAGAAAGCCCCTCATTATTGGTCCAAGTTAAAGAAGGACTTGCTGAGAAGTCCATCTAAAAGACTCATAAAGAAGTACTAGTTAGGAGGCAACTTAATAATTAGGTGCTTTTATTTTGATTGAGTAGTTGTAGGATTTGCATTAGTATTTTAGTTTCTTTTCATAGTTTTAGTCTAATGGTTTTAATTTTTTTTTACTTGAGTTAAGATTTGAAGGAGTTTTATAAGTTATAAAGACAAAATCACCCTTATACGTAAGAGTATAAAAGATTTCACAAGCATTAAATGGATATTAATGACATTAACAAGGCTAATAGAATACTAACATTTTCACAATTTTCATCGTTATTGTACATTTTGTACATTGAGGACAATGTTCAACTTAAGTGTTGGAGAAGTAGTTAGCAGCCAAGCTTAATAATGAATAGTCCATATTTAAGAAAAGAGATGTTCATCAAAATGATTCATTATAAATTCAGTTATGATTGTTATTTGATGATTAAGTTGATATTAATTTTGTTCATTAAATTTGAGAATTGATATTTGATTTGCATTATGATAATTTATTCACGTAGCGTGTCGTAACACTACTCAAAATAACTAGACCTATAACTATAACAATGGTGAGTCTAGGTTGATCCTACAAAGAGTGTGTGCAAATCTTTTGAAATGACAATAATTGGTGTTTAGGTTATGGGGGGGGGGGGGGGGGGGGGGTTTGGTTTTGGT
>JAOSBO010000008.1:37816390-37827628 GCA_027563915.1 Erythroxylum rotundifolium | reverse complement strand
AATCATAATTTTAGAAAGATAAAAGTGAATGAACTAATATTATTCAGATAATGAATAAGAAGACAACAAACAAAATATACGTCTACTATCCTCTACTTTTGTATCTGTTCTTCTCTTCTTTCTTCTGCTTTTCTTTCCTTTCTTCTGATTTTCTTCTTTCTTCTACTTTTCTCCCCCTTTCTTCTTTTTCTCCCCCTATTTATTATTAATCAAAAATTTTATCTCAGATGCTTCATGATTTCAGAAAACATGCGTTGCATATCAATTCTGATCAACTTGAGGTGTGATTTACTTCAGTTATACCTTTCAGCTTTACTCCTTGCAACCATTTGCATTTTTCTATCATGGTGTTAATATCCATGTTATATGTTGTCATCAAAGTTTATGAGACATTAGTCAACTTAAATTGTCAACACATTTTGTCATTTATATGAGTTTGATATATCTTTACAACTTTGTCTCCATATCCTCAATAGGGATTATAGCAAAATTGCATAATGGGCACACATATTTCTATCTAATTTTGAGAACTCTACTCAAACATAACCTATGTCCAAGAAATTTGGTTCACTAACTTAGCACCAACTATACTAAACAAGGTAAGTTTCACTTATAACAAAATAAATGTAAGAAAGCAAGCAATCAATTATATGTCATTACTACCAAATAAGATTGGGACTTTAATCAAGCATTTGGTTACTCCTACTATTTTATTCAAAACAATAGCCCTCACTACTATTCGGAAAGATTACTTTAATCTTTCTAGTGGGCTAAGATCCCATTCAAGTATAGTTGATCTTGAGTTTACTCAACAAATCAATTAGACTTAAATTAGGTAGATAATAACTTTATCAATCACATCTCATGTGACTCCTAGATCCATTAGGTGACAACTCTTGCCAAAATATATCTTATATATTGTTCATATCCTAATCTCTAAATTCATATGATCATGAGTTTGCTCTTCCAAATCATACAAATTTAGTTAACTAGAACCCATTATCATAAGACTAAACATGTTCGAGTTAAAGCGGCCTTGAGTTTGCTCAACAAGCCTACAATAAATAAAATTTTGGTTTATTATTATAATAATGGAAGGCAACAATCACGTTCTTAACGTGTACTTAATATTTTAACGAGAGATTTAACTTCATTTGTCTCATCGAATACAAATTGCATGTAAAATATCACATATATAAAACATACAATTTATCATGCATCCAATATATATGTCAACCATATAAATAAGGTATGCAACTTATGCACTTATAATCAAATTATATGCATAAAATATCAAGTTTCGTTTGATTCTAGTTATTGATCTTCATAATCTAAAACAACATTTCCAACTCCTTGAAAAAATTAAAATAGATTAAAACCATAGATTCCTAAATAAATCAAATTCCTATTCCAAATAGAAATTTAATTTTATTTGAAAACAATTTTCGAATCTAATTGAAAACTATTTCCAATTATCTTGATTCTTTTGATAAAATTTAATTGAAAAACAATTTTCAATAAATTATGTTACCTAGTATAATTTAGAAAAACTCCTTTTCAAAATTATATAAATAACACATTCTAATCCAATTAGAAATTACTATTTCTAATCTCATTAGAAATTGATTTTCATTAATTACAAAACTATTTTCTAAAATTAAAAGGAAACTACCTTCAAAATTATTTAGAGATTGATTTCTTAATAAATTAGAAAACTATTTTCAGAAATATTATGGAAAGCTCCTTTTCTTGATAATTAAATGAAAGCACTTTTCAAATGTTAATGAAGATAATATCCTTTCTAATAAATCAAGAAACTTATTATTTATAAATAAAGAAACAATTTCTAAATAAATAAAATAATAATTCTCTAAACAAAAAAAATTAAGAATTTAATTTACCCCAATCAAATTGTAATAAATATATTTAATTAAGAAACAACTTTCTTAATTATTTAAGAAAACACTTTTCTTAATTTTAAAGAGTCAAGGTAATTAATTTCAATTTAATTGAAACTAATTAATTCAAATTTTAAAAACTACTTTTCCTAAATTAATTAGGAATCAATAAATTAAGAAAAATAAGAAAAATAAATCTTATATATTGTTCCTATCATTGCCTCTAAACTCATATGATCATGAGTTTACTCATCTAAATCATAGAAATTTAGTTAAATAGAACCCATTATCATAAGACTAAACATGTTCAGGTTAAAGCAGCCTTGAGTTTGCTCAACAAGCTTACAATAAATAGAACCTTGGTTTATTCTTATAATAACGAAAGGCAACAATCACGTTCTTAATGTGTACTTAATATTTTAAAGAGGGATTTAACTTCATTTGTCTCATCAAATACAAATTGCATGTAAAATATCACATATATAAAACATACAATTTATCATACATCCAGTATATATATCAACCATACAAATAAAATATGCAACTTATGCATTCATAATCAAATTATATATAAAAAATATTAAGCTTCGTTTGATTCTAGTTATTGATCTTCATAATCCAAAACAACATTTCCCAACTCCTTGGAAAAATTAAAATAGATTAAAACCATTTATTCCTAAATAAATTAAATTCTTATTCCAAATAGAAATTTAATTTAATTTGAAAACAATTTTCAAATCTAATTGAAAACCATTTCCAACTATCTTGATTCCTTTGATAAAATTTAATTAAAAACAAATTTTCAATAAATTATGTTACCTAGCATAATTTAGAAAAACTCCTTTTTAAAATTATATAAATAACACATTCTAATCCAATTAGAAATCTATTTCTAACCCAATTAGAATTTACTATTTCTAATATCAATAGAAATTGATTTTCTTTAATTACAAAACTATTTTCTAAAATTAAAAGGGAACTGCTTTCAAAATTAAACAAAACACTTTTAAATTTAATTAAGAAAGTCCTCTATATTATTTATTTAGAGATTGATTTCTTAATAAATTAGAAATTTTTTTTAATAAATTAGAAAACTATTTTCAAAAATATTAAAGAAAGCTTCTTTTCTTGATAAATAAATAAAAACACTTTTCAAATTTTAATCAAGATAATATCCTTTCTAATACATCAAGAAACTTATTATTTATAAATAAAGAAACAATTTCTAAATAAATAAAATAATAATTCTCTAAACAAATAAATTAAGAATTTAATTTATCCCAATCAAATTAAAATAAAATATTTAATTAAGAAACAACTTTCTTAATTATTTAAGAAAATTCTTTTCTTAATTTTAAAGAGTCAAAGTAATTAATTTCAATTTAATTGAAACTAATTAACTCAAAATTTAAAAACTAATTTTCCAAAATTAATTGAGAAACACTAAATTAAGAAAATTAAGAAAATAGTTATCTTAATTTTGGAATTGAATGGATAATTTAATTTAATTTAATAATCCAACCTCTTGAAAAAATAAAATAAAATTCAAAACATTCCTAATAAAATTAACCCTTGAAAACAATTTTCAAAATTAAAAAGCTTTTCAATTTTATTAGGAATATAAACGTATTAAATCTTCATTCAATTCATTCAATTGAATTTAAGATTTTTAAAACCATTAAAAAATAATAAACAAGTGAGTGCACGTGCCAGTCATGTCTCTTTGGACTAGCACCCAAAAGATGATGGGGCGTGACATACACGGGCCTATCGTCTTCTTCAGAAATGTCTCCACATTTTTGGAAACCACTGCCCCTCATCTGCGTCTACAACATCCATAGCGTCGCCTGTGGCATCGCGACAAGCGACTCTAATGAGTGGTGTCGAGGGACGCCCTCATCACCTGCAACATCCTTGTCACCTTCTTCATAGATGGGTGATAATCATCCATCTAAAACACAAACACAAATCATAAAAGAAAAAACAAATTTTCAGATCTTAAATCAAGCAAAGACGTAGACACAATTGCAAGCCACCAAAAATGCAAAACAGCCATAATCAACATTCAAATGAGAGGTGACTCATTGAATTGGGTTTCATAAATCAGGCGGTTACAATTTTGTATTTCCAGAAACAAATTGCGTATGGGGAGCAAATTCACAAATTTGCAAACATCACATAGTCAGAAAACACAACCAGAAATTTCAACCTCCAAGCTCAATCTCCATCATCAAGTTTCTAGAATCCACACTCAAAAATATGCAGGAAAAATAAGGAGAACGTGGGATGCGTTTTTCAGAACCAAAAGTGCAACAATTGCTGGTTTCCAGAAAATAAAAGCACATCTAGAAATCACAATTGCAAGCATAATCAACCAATAATTGATTTTCTAAACACAGGACTCGCAAGCCAGAATATGTATATTCCAGTTGCCAGATTCATAGATGCACCCAAAGTAACCAAAAAATGGCACAACAAACCCAAACAAAAATATGGTAGGTTTCTCAAACCCAACTTCTTTGGCAATATCCAGAATTCCAGATTCTTAGTCAATTGGCTTTAAGGTTTATACGGTATTAATCTGAAATATTTTTCCATATTTAAGTGGCAAACTTTTTGCAATTCAATTCCACAATTATAATCAATAATAATAACTCAAATTTAATCAAATCATATAATTAAAGATTGGCTTTGATGCCATTGTTGAGAAATCGGGTCAATATCTGATCCCAACTGCAGTAGAATAATTACAAACATTTTTGCAATCTTTGATTTCCTAAAAAATAAGATCTCTTTAAATCTATAAAATGATTAACATAAATAATAATAAAGCAAAAACTTAATTCGTACCTTATTTTAAAGTTTGATCTTTATCTTGTCGTATCCCTATAATCATTTCCGAAACTCTGTAACAAATGTCAACCGCCATAGTTGCACAAATGTCTGACTTCTAACGGTATCCATAGAATGAGTTGAGAGAACTTTGTAACTTTTACAAAGATGGTTAAGCAAGAAGTGCTAGCTCCATAGAGCTTAAGCCTATTTATAATAAGCTTTAGACGTTTTCGTAATTTAATTTAAATTAAATTCTAATTTCAGTTAAACTCTAACCAACCAAATATTTAGGAATGTCAAGGTGGTTTCGACTAACCTTTTTCCTTATATGATTTTTCTGTATAATTCAACCATTTCATCAACCAATGTTCCAATTAGACATAGAGCATGAAATTAATATTTACTCTATTTTGAGTCTAATCATATTAGTTCTCCGCCATTAGCTATTGATTCAATTAATAATAGTTGTAAACTATTTATAAAATATCATTTCACTTTAACCAAGGATTTCCCAAATCAATATTAATCGAGAACAACAAAACATTCTCCCTAATTAAATTAGGGTGATGAATCATATCTTGATCACTCAATTACCTCCATATAGTTCATGCTACATCCAATGACTATTGATTAAGTGACATACGATTAAGTAGATCATAAGTAGTATCAAAATATAAGAATCTCATACAAGATAACTTTGATGACTTCAAGTCAAAGAATTACTTATACAATTATCATAATGAGAATTCTATAGACATACAAGTATGTTTCAAATGGATGTCTCATATCGAGTCTGTTCAGTGAACTTATTCTCTAGCAAGCACCCACACGTTTGTTTAAGTATCTCTATACTTTAGCCTATGAGATTGACTATTTCCTTCATAAAGAAAAATAAAACGTATGCTAGTCTTTTTACATTATATTAATGTCCAATCTTAATAGAACAATGACTAAGAATATTTAGGAATAATTCATAAATGTAATATGAATCTCATAATTATAATATTATTATAATTTCATTTGCAATATACAATTATTCCGTGAACTTTGTAATATACATCTAAACATGTACAAAATAAAGATTGCCTTTAGATAATTTATCACTAAACTACAATTAAAGTGATTGGCTGTAGGGTATAAACCAACATGATGACCATCTAGAATATACACATTGAAAGCATATTCAATATCCACTCATCTATGTGGAAGTTTATTAGAGAGGTAAATAAAAGAGGAGTAAGATTCAAATCCAAGTAACTGCATAATCAAGAGGAGACGAAATTCTTTCCTACTGCGTGTTTGGTTGATCCATGATCCTTTGCGAAGATAAAGGAAATGGAATCCCTAATTTGGATGCTCTTTTTGGAGGCTTCAAAAGATTGTCCTGAGGTTACTAACTGAGTAATGTTATGTTGTAATATTGGGCCTCAACGGTGCATTTTAGTAATCCGGCCAAGGTTATGTAGTTTTTGAAAGGGTGTCGTTTATAAGAAAAATATGTGTACTCTCATCCATTTATGCGATTAATTCCTTTTTACTTTTTTTAAGAAAAACACTAACAGCTTCCCCGATTCTCACTCTGACCTTATTCCTTCCCCAGTTGATGAATTGTTTGACCCAGACACTCTTGAATAGCCTTCATCCCCAAGCTAGTCGGATGGAAGATAATTTATTCTGGAATTGCACCTGTAGTGCCACTATACTGTGAAATCAGCTTAACGTTTGATGTTGCCTAGGGTAACCAACAATGGGGCTTCCCCGTTGATGAATTGTTGACCCAGACACTCTTGAATAGCCTTCATCCCCAAGCTAGTCAGATGGAAGATAATTTATTCTGGAATTACACCTGTAGTGCCACTATACTGTGAAATCAGCTTAACGTTTGATCTTGCCTAGGGTAACCAACAATGAGGCTTCCACTATGTCTCTAGCAAACACTTGACATCACATGCGTGGAAGGCCTTATGGCAACTCTGTTCCACAAAAGACCAAATTCTTCCTCTGGAGGCCCTTCAAGATAAACAATAATATTTAAGGCGTTGACTGTTATAATGTGGCCGATACATATATTAATAATATTATTAAACAGAGCCTTATTTGGTTTATTTAATAGTAAAAAAATATCAACTATTTATTTTAATCATTTGATGAACGTATCAAATTAAAGTTATAGATATATAAATTGGTTATATCTCTACTAATTAGAGTTATAGATAGTTTGTCATCAAGTTTATCTAGTCATAAGAAAGTCAAGAGAGAAAATTCGATTTTAACTAATAATGCAGCAAAATTTCATCTCTTTATGATAATTGACGTATTTTGTATCAGGTATATAATATTATACTGTAACAAATTTTGATAATTGTTTATTTAAAATCCTAAATAATGAATGTCAATTTCGATTTTATGCCGTAAATATTATGTTTTACATGTAGTGTCATAGCAAATGTTTGGTATGTTAGCTCATCAACCTTTATTTTCTAAGTTTGCTGGAATTCTCAAGGTATCAGGCCTTTATAATTTTATTAGATGTCCTTTATCCATTTATCGTTCTTGAATACTTTTTTTGTAAAGTATTCCTCACTTAGTTCTGAAATTGACTGGATTCCTTTTACTTTCCCGAAGAATATCAACGTTTCCATATAAATGGAAGAGCTTTATTCTTCTTCATGTCTAACTACATATTATTCAACGCTCAGTTGCTGAATTGTACAATAATTATGGCTCTCTATTCTCAAAAAAATGTTCAGATCTGCTTAGCTAAGTATTAAAAAAAGGAGTACATTGGCTAAGTACGGAGAGTAAAGTGAGGATATGTGCCAGGAAGTCCTTCACAAATGCCATGGAAGTATTATGGCGTTGATTATTGGTGCCTTTTTTAAGTCAAATCATAGAATTTAAAAGCGTTTATAAATGGTGTAATTGTCAAATTCTTTAAAACAGATTTCTTTTATCTTAGAACTTGCGAGTTTTCCTCTTCTAATTTTTATGTTTAGAATTTAATGACATGTTTGTTTTATTCTCATGCTATAAATCTTACTAGTTTTATTAATGATCTGATGTTAAATTTACGTATGTTGTTATTAAATTTAAATTATGTATTATACATTAAATTTATACATAACATTATAAAAAGATTTTTTATTAGTCACTAAAGTGATCAAACAAATTAAGTGATTATTTGCAGTGTATAAATAGTCATTTATTCATAAATTATTAATGCTTATTATTGAATTAATTATATGAATAAAAGATGTTTATTATTTGATAGAATTTTAGAATTTATCCGAGGGTAAATTAATACTCTATGACTAATAAGCACAATATAGAAAAATCAACATCAACCTGTCAACTATGTTATGTATCCCAAGATATTGATTGTAATTGAGGAGTTTTTATTTGATTACCTTATAAAGTTTGTATGGCAATTAAATTTATGATAATATATTATTAAGTTTGCCCAAAAGAAACTTTCAGTATCCTAAATGCCTAATTATTTGAATATGATGGCTTAATGAGCATTTATATATTTGCAACTATTTCTCTTCATTCGCATGCTTCTTGTGTTACAATATTTAATGGTTTGAACTTATCTAAATGATGTGCACAAGTAAATTTCAATTTAGGTGTTTTACATCTTAGTTTAGCATTGTTGGAAGAAAAACTTACTGCCATTATGGATACAATCAATGAGGTTGAGAAGACAAACTATAAAATATAGGAAGGTATAACAAATTATGTCTTAATTTCATACAAATAACTATTTTCAACAATATTAAGACATTTATTCCATAAAATAAAAGTGTTAAAGAATACCTTTAATTTATGGAAGAACTTTTTTGTTGCATGGACAAGTCTCTCATTGGTACATTATTGGCTAAACTCACAACCATAAAGTTTGATGGGTTGCAAAAAAATGCAACAACATGTTTTAAAGATGAAGAATATTGCACCAAAATTAAAGACACTGGGTATGACAATTGATGACTCCTTAGTTCAATTCATTATGAACTTGTTACCTCCTAAGTGTGGACCTTTTCAATTTAAAATTGTCTAGTATACTCATTAAGGAGGAAACAAGGCTAAAGAATCAACAAGTGCATTTAATTAACCTCATGGGGTGAAGGAGTTGGCAAGATTCACACAAAGGCTAAGAAATTTAAGAAGAAAGCGTATGCTAAAGGAACACAGGTTATTAGGAATTTTCATAAGAAAATACAGATAAATGTACTTTTTATAATAGAAAGGGACACTATCAGAAAGATTGTCTAAATCATAAGGCTTAGTTTGAAAAAGAAAGGTATGTCTATCCTTTTTGTATGATCCAAACTAAACTTAGTTGAAGTTCCTTCTAATAATTAGTGGCTTAATTGTCGTGATATTACTCATGTTTCTAATGTTATATAAGGATTCCTTATAATCCAAACTACAAACCCAATTGACAACTTTATGTTTGTGGGAAACTATATGGAGGTCCCAATTTAAGGTGTTGTGATTTATCATATAATATTCGATACTGGTTATCACCTGGATTTAATACAAACTCTATATACACATTTAATTTTTCGAAACCTAATTTCTATTTCTAAACTTGATGAAAACGGGTTTACTTTTACTTTTGGGGATATTTTTTTCAATTTATCTAAATATTTTTTCATTATTGGTTATGGAATTCTTATGGATTGTTTATATAAATTGAAATTTAATGTTAGTTTTTATGAATCCCTATTTTCCCCTCGTCAAATCATTCGAACTAAATGTAGCATAATGAATGATAATTTAGCTTACTTGTGACATAAATGTTTGGGCCATATTTCTAAAAAAAATATTAGAAAGATTGGTAAAGAATAAAATTCTTCCAAGTTAGATTTTATTAATCTCGATATATATTTGGATTGCATTAAAGGAAAAGAAATCAAGCATGGTAAGAAAGGAGCTATAAGAAGTACTCAACTCTTTGAAATTATACACATTGATATATGTGACCTTTTTACATTCTATTATTTGTTAGAGAAAACTATTTTATCACCTTTATAGATGATTTTTCACGATATGGATATATCTACTTGCTTAAGGGATAATCTCAAGTTGTAAATGCCCTTAAGGTGTTTGTAAGGAGGTTAAAATGCAATTAGATAAAAAAAAGTGAAAATTGTAAAATCTGATAGAGGTGGAAAATATTATGAAAAATATGATGAATCAAGATAATGTCTAGGTCTATTTGCAAAGTTTCTTGAAAAATCTAGCATATGTGCACGATATATATACACTATGACAGGCACACTTGAACAAAATAATATGGAAAAATACGTAATAGGACATTTAATGGATATGGTTAGGAGTATAATAAGTAATTCCTCATTAAGTAAAACCTTATGAATGTATACACTTAAAACTACTACATATTTGTTGAATAAGATTCCTAGTAAGGTAGGACCTAAAACTCCTTTTGAGTTATGAACCAAAAGGAAACCTAGTATATGACACCTACATATTTGGGGTCGTCCAGCAGACGCAGGATTATACATATAAAAAGAAATTTGATTCTTGATCAGTTAGCAATTATGTTGTTAGTTACTTAGAGAAATCCAAAGGGTGTAGGTTTTACTATCCAAACCATAGTCCAAGAATTGATGAAACAGTCAACGTTAAGTTCAATGAAAATGATGAAGTTAGTGGGAGTGCTAAAAAAACATCTTACGGATATTAATTAAATAAGAATTAATGTTCCATTACCCATAAATGTTCCAATATCCATATCTACATTAAACCTTGTCTTAATATTGGGAAAACAAAATCATTATAGACAACATTTGGATGAAACAAGACCTCATAAAGAAACTAACTTACATCTAATTGACATAAATGAACTACATGGAATAGCTTTAAATAAATCTGTAACAATAAGGAGAGAAACTGTCAGACCCTCCGGAGCCCGACGATTGCAAATGTCAAAGACGTAAACGTATCTTCCTATAAGGTTGTTTCCATAGGATCTCTCTAGCCCAAAACCAATTTCGACAGCGGAATCACAAATTGACTTCTTTAGAACCATTGAAGCTCCATGTCTCCAGTTCATTATTAAACAATTGACATAACTTTTGATAAAGACGTCGGATTTAGACCATTCAAGTACGGTTTCAAAGAGAACTTCGATTTTTACAAATTCTGTGAAGACCCCAAAGCCAGATTTTTCCATTTGGAGGGTCAAAAGTTGCACATATTTAAAACTGTCTTGAGAAGGTCCGTCTAACGGACATAATGTCCCTTTAAACGGACATAGCGGGCTTGGGAGCCATTTTTCACCTGAGAAGGTCCACTTAGCAGACATGATGTCCCTCCAAAGGAACATGAACTGAGCTGGGACATTTTCAGACCTGAGAAGGTCCGCCCAACGGACATCGAGTCCATTTAACGGACACCTACGGGTGATCGCGGCTCTGTCGATTCGATCTTACGATCGATCCTTGGAAACCGGTCAAATATATAAAAGTTCCAAGATTGC
>JAOSBO010000008.1:37771156-37794625 GCA_027563915.1 Erythroxylum rotundifolium | reverse complement strand
CTGTCTGATTTTGGTATCGACTACGCTTCGTCTGTTTTTCATCCGCGCTTCGTCTGCTTTTTACTTCGCTGCTTCGTTTGCCTTTTACTTCGCGCTTCGTCTGCTTTTTACTTCACACTTCGTCTGCTTTTGCAACGTCTGTTTTTGCAAACTCCTTTCGTCTGCTTTTTACTACTTCGCTGCTTCCGTCTGTTTTTCATATTTGTTAATGTCATCTGCTTTTCATTCTATCTTATCTTTGTTTGTCATCAAAACCACTTTATACGTGAAGTCAAAATTCTGACTTAACAATTATAGAGTCAAAAGACTTTTGCAAAAAGGTGAGATTATGCAAAAATCTAAGAGTGACCTAGAGAGAGATCAAGTGATTAAGGAAGAAGAGAAGGAAGAGAGGCATGGAGATACATTTGACGCGACATACTTCTCAAAATAGGCGGTTTCTAGTAGTCGCGACCTTCGAGATCCATTCCGACAGTATTTTCGATTTCTATTTTGAATTTCATTGATGTCTGAGATTTGAATATTTATTTGAATTATTGTTGTTGAGTGTTGATCTTTTGTCTAAACTCACTTTTGATTGTATTTTATTCGATTTAATTGTGATTCAATTTCGATTCTTCATAATTTGGCAGCAAACTAAGAGGGTAAGGTAGGTGAAGATCATCGATTTAGGTTAATGAGAGTTAGATAAATCGATAGATAGAGAGTTCAATCAAACCAGTAGAGTCGTGTAATAAGAGATCAAGCATAGATTCCTGGTAGGTTAATATGCAAATTCAGAACAAATTTAGGTTTTGAACCAGTTACAGATCGGTAGATCGCAATTCTCATAATTTGAATTAGGGTTAAGAATTATAACTCTTGAGAGAGTAATTCACCCCAGGACCGTTTAGGCTCATTAAGTCAGAAATTAACTAATTGGGTAGATTTTCCTTAGTTTCAAATAAATACCCCCTTTCTCTCAATTGGTCATTTTTAGGTTGATTTTCAGATTATTTGTGTTAGTTGACTATTTTGTTCATTATTTTGGTGCTTTAATTTCTCACATTTGATTCTTGATTAATTTAATTTTGGCATTAGTTATTCTATTAGGTTAATTACGAATTTAGCTACCTTTAGATTTTAGAACTAGTTTCCTTCCTCATGGGATCGATACCTTAGGTACTACGCGAACGACCCGTATGTTTACGGTAATTACTAAGGTTATAATTAGTAAAACTTAATGTGTGTAACCTTGAGCGAACAAGTTTTTGGCGTCGTTGCTTGGGAGGAGAAATTTAGTTCTTTAGTCTAAGGTTTTTCACTTTTGTGTTTTTATTTTCTATTAAAATTTAAAAAAATTAGAGAAGGAGTTTGGAGCGTAAAGTAGAGACACATCAGGACATCTTAGAATGAGAAAGGAGACATCTGAAGAGCTAGACGCCAGAAAGAAATGCAAAGAACAATGAGGGAAAATAGATATTATAGGGATCAAGGAAATTTTGAAAATTTAAATATGTCACAGTATAGTTGGGGAAATAATGACCCGTACACTTTAGGGTGGTAGAATCACCTAAATTTTATTCGTTCAACAATGTAAGAGCCCATTTAGGACATTAAGACCTAATTGAATTTCAATATGATGAATCCAATTCATGGGAGTCCAAGCTGGACAAAATCATGGATAAGCTCACAAACATGGAAGAGAACCAGAAGAGATTGGAAAAGAAGTTTGAACAAGTAACTGCAGATCATGCCTTTTCTATTCACAATCTTGAGGTTCAAATAGGCCAACTTTTCAAGGAATTTTGTAAGCAAAGTGTGGAAAATTGACTGCGCAGCATGAAAGTAAATCTAATAAAGCCATATCAAGGTATCACACTTAGGAATGGGGTAGAGCTAGAAGAACTAGAGGAAGACCATGCCGAGCCCTAACTTATTGAAGATCAAAAGATGACGAAAGTGTATGAAGAAAAGAATGTTAACCCTCCCTGTTATTCACTTATGTTGGATATACCATATGTGAACATCGAAAAATCTTGGGAAGATGTCTATGTAAAGAACCCTGTCATTTGGATTGATGATGATGAAGAGACATTCAACATGAATGATGTATTTAAAAATCCAAAGGTTAGTAGCTCATTTAGGATAATTGATGTGTTTGAATCTTATGAAGAACTAGAGGATGAAGAATAGATGACAACCATCAAGTTTGAAGAAGTTATAGAAGTCTCTGTTTGTGAAGCAGAAGAAGTAGAGGTGACGAAGGTGATTAAGGAAGAAAGAGAATAACTCACCTTCTTACCGGGCAAAGAGAGCAACTCACCTTCTTGCTGGGCAAACTTTTGGATTCCACTGAAGATTCAGGGGGTTTTGTTATTTCCTGTTTTGTGGATAGTTCGCTTGAAAAAAGGACATTACTGAGCTTAATTGGTTTTCATAATTTTACTAATATTATGCTTCTGATCATTTTTCAATTAGTAGCTTACTTACAGGCTACAAAACTGATGTTGAATGAAGCGGGTGGAAGCAAACCATTCATAATTGATCCTGGTTGAGTTTCTAATGATACAAGGTCACACTAATGATCATAAATTAGCATGTTTAGTAGTTAGGTTTAAATTGTTGCATAGTTAGGTTTGCTTTAAATGCTTAAATAAGTTTTGAATGATTTGGAATGGTTTGGATTCCTAAATCTTTTGCTCTCTTGAATCACTTATAAGATAGGGAAACACTCTTCATGTCAAGTAGATTTGGTCTTAACACTATCACCATCACCACCTCCATCACCATAGGCAGTTTCGTATCCTAACCCTTTTCTTTTCATTTTTGTTAACATTTTCTTCTTGTGTTTTTTCATATATTGTGTTTTATTCCCCCTGTTGTTTTTGTATAACCTTCTCACATTGAGGACAATGTGTTGTTCAAGTGTTGGCCGGAGGGGGGGGGGGATTCTTTGTTTTTGTTTTTGTATGTGATTTTTACATATCATATGATAATGTTATATTGCATTGTGCAAAGTGTGTGAATGTGTCAATGACTTAGATTAATTGAAATTCTTTTAATTTTAGACATAGTCTATTAGGTTGTGAACGATAATTAGCCTACGAAATTAGTGAATTAAGGGGCCTTTAGATAAATATACTACCTAATTAGGACTTAGGGTAAGTTGAGCACCCTCTAGATTGTTTCATTCATTCATAATTTGAGGCCTTTTAGCTTAACTAGTATTTGTTTTATGGAAATGAAGAGCTAAGAGCAACAAGGTAGGCAATAATTTCAAAGAAAAAAAAGTTAGTTAAATAAATTGCTATTTCGCTAATCCTCAGCTTATGAATAGAGCTAGTAGCCAGTTGAAAACGTGATAATAGCTGAGTAACTGGATTGAAATGCATCACAAATGTGTGTCTTTATATAAAAAGGCTATAATGACGTTTCAACCAAGCTGTTAATACATGATTTAGTTCAGTAACCAGATTGACATTCATCACCAATGTTTGCCTCCGAGTAAAAGACTAAGTCCCAGTTTAATAATAATAATTAAAAAATGTGTGTGTTCAGATAAAAACCTACTGAACTTGTAATAAGCTTGAATTTTTATGAAAATATATTTAGGAACAGTTACAAAGTTTTAGGGACCAAAAAATTATTAATGTGTGTGTATAATTGAAAAGGGTAAATAAGTTAACACTTAAGTGTTGATTTAGTTGTATATTTAGTTCAAAGCCCCTAGAAACATATTTTGCATATTAATGATTTGACATAAATTGAATGATTGTGTCCAAGATTAAATTTATTCCATGAAGATTGGAGTCATTGCCTTATTATTGCATTGTCGTTTAATGTTTTTTATGTGTTTGTCATTTTGTTTGCTTAAGGACAAGCAAACATTTAAGTGTGGGAATGTTGATAGTTGTATTTTGCATGATGTTTTAGGGTGGAATTTGTTATGTAATTAGTGTGAATTTTAGTGTTGAGTGTTCATTTAGGGTTTAACTATGTTAGTTTGTGTGTTTAAGAGTTGTTATGGGTTAGATTGAATCTTTGAGCTTAATTGTTATATTATTGAGTTACCTTGATGTGTGTGCTAGTGTTGGAGGGTAAACAGGAAAGAAAGGTGAAGATTTGAAGAGTTTTGGGCCAAAGGACATAGGCCACAATAGCACATGGCCATGATTGTGACAAAGAAGGAAGAGCCAACAGCAGCCAAGCCACGATCATGATAGAGAGTGTTAAGTTAGGCCATGATCATGACAGAAAGGGTAAAGCGCCAACCACGATCGTAACATGCAGGGCCACGATCGTGACCTACGTCAGGCTGATATGAAAACTCAAAATTTGAGTGATTTTTTGGATTGTTTTAACCCCGAGTTTAACCTAAGGCTGCTATAGAATAAATAGCACACTACAAGACAACCGCTAGTAGTGATTAAAGAGTCAAAAAGGTCTGTGCAAAAAAGTGAGATTCTGTAAAAATTCGAGAGTGCCCTAGAGAGAGATCAAGCAATTGAGCAAGGAAAGAAGGAAGAAAGGCATAGAGATATGTTTGACGCGATCTACTTCCCAAAACAGGCAGTTTCCCTCAGTCGTGACCTCCGAGATCCATTCCAACAGCATTTTCAATTTCTATTTTGGATTTCATTTATGTATGAGATTTGAATATTTATTAGAGTTATTGTTGTTAAGTGTTGATCTTTTATTTAAACTCACTTTCAGGTGTTTTATTCTTGAGATTAAAAAAGTTTATTTAATTGTATTTTATTCGATTTAATTGTGATTCAATTTCGATTCTTCATAATTTGGTAAAAAAACTGAGAGGGTGAGCCAGTGAAAATCTTCGATTTAGGCTAATGATAGTTTGGTAAATCAATAGGTAGAGAGTTCAATCAAACAGGTAGAGTCGTGTAACAAGAGATCGAGCATAAATTCCTAGTAGGTTAATAGGCAAATCAGAACTAATTTAGGTTTTGGACCAGTTGCAGATTAAGAGATCACAAGTCCCATAATCTGAACTAAGGTTAAGAATTATAACTCGAGAGAGAGTAATTCACCCAAAGATCCTCTAGGCCCATTAAGTCGGAAGTTGCATAATTGGGTAGATTTTCCTTAGTTAAGAATAAACGCCCCATTTCTCTCAATTGGTCATTTCTGGGTTGAGTTTCGGATTATTTGTTTGAGTTGGCTAGTTTGTTCATTATTTTGGTGCTTTAATTTCTCATATTTGATTCTTGATTAATTTAATTTCTGCATTAGTTATTCAATTAGGTTAATTGTGAACTTAGCTGCCTTTAGATTTTATGACTAGTTCCCTTCCTCGTGGGATTGACATCTTAGGTTCTACGTGAACGACTTTTGCATTTGCGGTAATTACCAAAGTTGTAATTAGTAAAATTTAACGCATGTAACTTTGAGTGAACATCATCAATCAATCATTCACCAATGTTAGTATAGCATTATATGATCACATAATATCCAAACTCTCATTCATTCTTACTTGATACACATTGCTCATCTCCTTTGAATCACATTTGCATTTTTATGAACACTTTCATTCCTATAATCATCTCTAAAATTCCAGATTTTATTTCATTAATATCAACAATCCATGCTTAAGTTATAACCTTGATTATCACCCTAAACATATCAACATTTAATCACTTAATCCATCATCAAACTAAGTTCATTTCAAGCTTCATTCAAAGTTAAATGCATTATAGGAAAGTATCTTATCATTAGTTGTTTCAAACATCACTTAAAAGTCGACATTTCAATCCTTATGCTAGCCCATGACCGTGGTGAACCTTCCCACGATTGTGTTAGAAGCTTGTGCAATTGGCCACGATCGTGGGGACTATGCCACGATCGTGCTCTACCTTTTCTTCCCTAATTTTTCCACGAATTCCACATACATAAAAACATCATTTACTCTTCAAGTTTTACAGAATTCATATTCTTTTATGTAGGCTCATTTCATGCTAATCTAACTACCATATTAGTTACATTATACCTCACAAAAATCTACTCAATTGATTCATTTTCATTTACTTAATCCCATCACAAATGTAATCCTAACTTTTCCAAATTTTACTCTTTCATAATACATCAAACAAATTTTCTCCATAGTTCATCATTTAGAATTCATAACCTCATCATTCTCACCTCTTTTCTAACTCATAATCATTTATGAAACAAATCATAAATCATTGTTCATCAACTATACAAAAATAGAACATATTATCATCATTCTTTATCATTCACTATCATCCTAGTTCTTCTCATTTCAAGAACACTATATTAGTCTTTTCTTTAAGAAACTTTCACCTTTATTATACCTTAACTCCCAATCTATTTCATCCGCATAACACTCTACAATCCATGATTTTCATACTCTCAAAAACAGAACATAAACACTAACATTTATTCATCAAAATTTCTACACCCATCATACACTATTTTCACTAAATCAATCCATCCCAAACCACCCTTATAGTAATTCATAGATTATTACTTATCATAAACACAAAATAAAACATCAATATACCCATTTCTTCGTCAACATTCAACACTACTTCATAACCATTTTTATGATCATTCTACCTCTAACTATCACTATATATGTTTCCTTTAACAAAGCCATGAACATCCATAATAATACACTTACTTGTTTTAACTCCAAGCTTTAAAGATCACGTAACCATAGCTTCTTCTTTGCTGCAAAATCATTAACTTTTAAGGAGGAAAAGTTTAGGTCTTTTAGTAATAAGATGGTGAAGACAACATGGGTCTTGGAGTGGTAAAGTAGAGGATGATAGCAAACCTCACGTTGAGAGGGTGAGAAGAGAGTGTCATGGGTGGAGTAAGAGAGAAGAAGGTAATGAAGAAGATGAGAACGTGAAATAAAAATGAGAGACAATAAAGAGTTAGCCTTTCAAATGAGTGTCGTGGGTGATGAGTGGTGAGTGGCAAGTGTGGTGACACTTGTCACCTGCCACTTGTCATCTCCTTATAGTTTCCAATTGGTTTTTTAATAACTAGTTCATTTATCTCCAATTTCTAAACCAATTTTCACACAATTTTCTATGCTACTCGTCAATAAATACTAAGTTCACTTTTCAATGATTTCTACTATCAATTGCCACTTATTTCTACTACCACGAATTAATTTATTATGCCACTTTGTATTTTTCTAATCCAAAAATGCCCATAATTTCATAAATCTCCCAATTTTCACCAAAAATTCCAAATTAATAATTATCATTCACCAAATCAATATTCAAGACATAAAATTCACAGTTCATATAATATTCATTTAAAAACCATTCATATCCCAAAATAATGTCAAATAAGTGCATGTACAGTATTTGCAATGTGTACAAAAATCAATATTCACGTATGTGTATGCTTATGCTAGTGATATGCATGTAAATGCAATGCACCTCACGTATTCTCTATGTTATTTCTTATGTATCATGGTTTAGGATCCTACGTCCTAACCTTTACTATGGAAACGGAATATTATAATTCTCCTCCTGTTAATAAATTTTATCCTTGAAATTCTTGCCTGATTGTTCAAACTAATGGGAGTATTGTTTTCTCATATTCTTCTCTATTTCCCATGTAGCTTCTTCATTCAAATGATTTTTCCAAAGAACTATAACCAATGAAGTCACTTTATTTTTCAGTTGTTTATTATGATAACCTACTATCTTAACTAATTCCTCAAATTACTCAGATTTCTCACAATTTCCATTTCCTTTATTGGTAACACATGTGTCAATATTAGATGGATATCTCCTAAGCATATTCACATGTAATACATTGTGAATCTGAGACATCTTTGTTAGTAAGGCTAACTTATAAGCCAATGGTCCTACTCTCCATACCCTTTTTATCGAATCTCAGCAAACTTTGCCAAGGCGATAGTTTCAAAAACACTGTATCTTCCACTTAATATTTCATATCTCTTTAGTGTTGATCCACTTAACTCTTTTGTCTATCTTAAGCCACTTAAATTCTACTACAAATCAATTTCACTTTATCAAAAGTATCCTGAATAAGTTTTGGGCCTACCCTCTTCATCTTAATACAAAGGCAAATGACACTTCATGCCATATAACGCCTCATAAGGTGTTATACTGATACTAAAGTTATAATGATTGTTATAATCAAATTCAATCAGAGCTACATATTGATCCTATGTTCCTTAGAACTCCAAAGCACAAGCTCCGAGCATATCAACAGCCTTAATATGTTGGCAAGTCAAACATTTAGCCACGTATTCAGCCAGTTGCTTCTTCCCTGGCCACCAGAAATGTTGTTTCAGCGTATTATACATCTTGGTAGTACCAGGATGCATTATATAGACTGTTGTGTGCTTCCTCCAGAATTTCTTTTCTCAAATCATCTACATCAGGTACATATATTCCTCTCTTCAACCATAATGTATCATTTTCCAATTCAAACTCAGAATTCTGATTCACTTTCAACTTTTCAATAAGATTCACTAATTCTATATTCTTACTTTAGGCTTTTCTAATCTTTTCTTTCAAAACTGATGTTGATTTCAATGTAGTCAATAATACTTCATTCTATGCCAAAATTAATTCAACATTCAATGCTCTTAATTAAACTAGATTAGGTAACCTCATTATCTGAATTTGTGCTACACTATAATTAGATTTTCTGCTTAATGCATTACCTAGAATAGTAGCTTTATCAAGATGATACTCAATTGTATAATTATAATCTTTAAATAATTCTATCAATTGTCTCAGTCTTATATTCAACTCTTTTTGACTCAATAAATATCTCAAACTTTTATAAACTGTATATATATAAGAAATGTTTTACCATATATATAATGTCTCCAACTTTTCAAAGAAATTACTACTGTCGTAAGTTCTAAATCATGAACCAAATAACTAAACTCATAAGACCTTAATTGTCTTGATGCATATGTAGTCACTTTACCATATTTTATCAGAGTACATCTTAATCTCTAGTGTGAAACATCACTATGTACTACATAACCTTCGGATCCAAATGGAATAGCTAATATCAATGTTCTAGTTAATCGGTGTTTTAATTCCTAAAAACTCTTTTTACATCCATCAGTCCATTTGAAGGACATATTCTTCCTAAAAAATTTTGTCAGAGCGACTGAGATCAGTGAAAATCGCTGGACAAACCTTCGGTAGTATCTATCTAATCCAAGAAAACTCTGGATCTCAGACACATTTCACAGAGTTTCCCGCTTCATTACTACCTCTACTTTCTTTGGGTCTACCAATATGTCCTGTCCAGATACTATATGACCCAAAACACTACTTGATCAAGCTAAAATCACACTTACTAAACTTGGCATATAATTGTTTCTCCCTTATGATTTGTAAGACTAACCTCAAGTGTTTAAAATGTTCCTCTCTATTTTTTGAATACACCAAAATATCATCTACGAACACAGTCAATAATTGATCCAAGTAAGAGTGGAAAACTTTATTCATCAATGCCATAAATGTTGTTGAGGGCATTTGTTATCCTAAAAGGTGTCACCATAAACTGAATGTGCCCATATCTAGTCCTTGAACTTCTTAACTAATTCCTCAGGTGGGATAATGTTATCTCATGTTTTTCTTTGTCTCCTAATTGTCTTCTTTTTTCGAATAATTTTCTTTAATCATTCGATTCTCCCAATTTCTTAACGGCCTATTTTGATGTCTGACCATTCTTACTTATTTCTCCACACATTTTAAATTATTTATAAATCTCAATCTTTTGAACATAAACATCAAATCTAACTTGTAGCTTCTGAACATATTAATATAGAATACATTATGGACCTAAATTCCTTTAGCAATAGGAACAGTATCATCTCAAATTCATAAACCTAATAATGTAGTCGGGTTACCTTACATCAAACAAAATACACACTCTCTCTATAGCATATTTAGCATCTTATGCTTATGTCCCATTTCTAACTGACTCCAATATTCGCTTCTGATTTGTTTAATAAAAAGATTTCTCTCCTCCATCATACGTACTATATATATAATCTGTATCAGTTAACTATATTCATCATTGCTTTTTATCCATTCATACTACCTTAATAAGATCAATTACTATCATATCTTACATGATCAGAATGTTTTATGTAATAAAGCTCAATGAAGCAGTAGACATATTTATTTACTCTTATGCTTTGGTATTTATCATCAAGATCATTACATCTTATCTAGAGACGTACTTTCAAAATGTCACCAATTAATATCTTAGGCTAATGATAACTTAATCTTAATTGATTTTAGATAACATTTGAGTATTCTGGATTATACAAAAGTTACTTCTCTTTAGTAGTTACCATTTCAATACATCCACATAAATCCATGCTTCCACCGCGCTACTCTAAGTCATCCCAAAATTTGTAACTATGGGGACTATGACTAAAGAGCATTCAATATGTCATAGATTACTGCCTATGCCATATATAAGTATATGATACATATGTGCTCAATAACATTATTCATCAAGGTAATCACATTATCGGATATGCACTCGTAATAGCTGGTCAACTTAACCTTGAGGACCTCTACATGTATTGCTATCATTCATTTCATTTTACATACGTACATTCTTAATCAATTCAAAAATATAAAGCACATAACCATAATGAAATTTTTACCTTAAATACACTGATTTAGCCTTATACTAAATCATAAACTCTTAACTCAATAATTATACAACCATTTCAGGTCCAAGTTCAACCTCTCAGGGTCATAGAAAATTTTTGCTTCCAACTTTGCTTGCATACTATAAATCATCTCATTTCTATCTATATCTTCACTTTTCTTGGTCAATCCACAAAAATGTTTTGACATTCATATCAATTCAAGGAGAACAACCATAATACAATATTAACATTAAATTCGATGATACAACCACAAATACAAGTGTACTAAGTCCTTGTCTAGCATATTGAACCATGTAGTATTTCTTATTTCTAGATATCCAAAAAATTTCATTTTCTTACACTTTGACATATCATCATTCTTCTCATTGTTTTTAACAGCTCAGACTCTTAATGAATGTTCATGCATGTGACTTATATAAATGTGACTCAGACTGGGGATCAGTTGCCACTACATGTCATGATATGTTTACGATGCATGTACTTTTGCATAATTATTAAAAATGCCTGTGTAAGATGCTAAGCTTGGGCTCTGACACCACCTATTTAACACACCAATCTCATAAAGCATATCCTCGAGCATACTCTACAAGGATGGCATGTTAAGATAATCAAAACTACTTATTACAAATTTTTTCCACACATCAAATGCATCTTCAGAACACCAGTAATCATTCTGGCCCATTTCATTTGTAAACAAATCTTAAGTAAATAAATATTCAATTTAGACAATTTCATTTACAAAACATATCTAATCATAAATTTCATTACATTACCGAATTCATGTATACATTGTACAGTAGTTGCAGAATGCAATCCTTGATACAAAATGATTAAAGCATATCCTGGTACAAACTGATCCAAACCACTAACTTGTGTCTGATTGTAGTGGCTATACTCCATTTAGTCTAACTGGATATCCCCTGAACCTAAAAGACAATATTGCAATTTTGATGAGTTTTACGAACTCAGTGAGTAAACCATCCTCGATGTGCTCACTCATATCAAGCACAGAACAATTCATAGATAAGATATAACACATTAAACATCACTTCACTTTTCATCATATTTTAACAACTACCATTTTGTACACTATTTCACATTTCTATTTCAAGACAGTATATACAATTTATTTTAACCAATCATATAACATATAGCAAATTGTTTATGTAATTGCTTATGAGACTCCACTTTCATTGTTTATTGTTGTGATCAAGCGCCTTTTTAACTGTCCCATATCCATTATGGATATTAGGCTTATTGATAACTGCCTTGTATCTATTGGGAATACCGGGCTCATTTTACATAATGAGCCTGTGGCTCTTATAAATGCTTCTAAGCTTTAAGCTTTTTTTTTCTGGTCACTCCGGTCACAACTTCCTTTATCTAATCTTGCATATCATATAATGAAATGCACGAATTCACTTATATGTAATCAATCATTTTCATTCATCATATACAGTCACTTTCAGATTTTCATTGGATCTATGTCTGGCATTCAACATTTCTTTGGGAACACTTATTTCTTTCTCATTCACATTCAATGAAGCACTTCCAATACAATCTCAATTATAAAAATCCTCGAACTATCAATGTTCAAAATTATGACATTCACATATTTATCAGTTCAGTAATTGAAATTCAAGCAAATACAAATCATTCATAGTGAGAAACATCTAAGTTACTCACAGTAAGCTAATACACACATTTATACACATTACTAATTTGCACAATCAAATAAGCATTCAATCATAGACATAAGTATATGTGTAATGTATAATGGATGTTCAATTTGACTATTCCGGGTATGTTTCCTTTATCCACTTCTCTTGATCATTTAAACATCATCATTTTTGTATATCTAGCTTACACTTAGTGTCATAGCTCAAATATACTCGATCATTTTGATATCATTAATCAATCATTCACCAATGTTATTCTAACATTATATGATCACATAATATCCAAACTCTCATTCATTCTTACTTGATACACATTGCTCATCTCTTTTGAATCACATTTTCATTTCCATAAACACTTTCATTCCTATAATCATCTCTAATTTTCCAAATTTTGTTTCATTAATATCAATCATACATGCTTAAGTTATAACCTTGATTATCACCCTAAACATATCAACATTTAATCACTTAATCAATCATCAAACTAAGTTCATTTCAAGCTTCATTCAAGCTTAAATGCGTTATAGGAAAGTATCTGATCATTAGTTGTTTCAAACATCACTTAAAAGTTGACATTTTAATCCTTATGCTAGCCCACAATTGTGGTGAAACTTCCCACAATCATGACAGAAGCTTGTGCAACTAGCCACGACTGTGGGACTCACAGAACCCAATTTACCAAGCCACAATTGTGGGGACTATGCCAAGATCGTGCTCCACCTTTTCTTCCCTCATTTTTCCACGAATTCCACATACTTAAAAACATCCTTTACTCATCAAGTTTTCCAAAATTCATAAGCTAACTACCATATTAGTTACATTAAACCTCACAAAAATCTACTCAATGGATTCATTTTCATTTACTTAATCCCATCACAAATGTAATCCTAACTTTTCCAAATTTTACTCTTTCATAATACATCAAACAATTCTTCTCTATAGTTCATCATTTAGACTTAATAACCTCATCATTCTCACCTCATTTCTAACTCATAATCATCAATGAAACAAATCATAAATCATTGTTCATCAACTATACAAAAATAGAACATATCATCATCATTCTTTATCATTCACTATCATCTTAGTTCTTCCAATTTCAAGAACGCTATATTAGTCTTTTCTTTAACAAAATTTCACCTTTTTTATACCTTAACTCCCAATACATTTCATCCATATAACACCTTACAATACATGAATTTCATACTCTCACAAATAGAACATAAACACTTACATTTATTTATCAAAATTTCTACACTCATCATGCACCATTTTCACTAAATCAATCCATCTCAAACCATCCTTATAGCAATTCATAGATTATTACACATCATAAACATAAAAACAAAATATCAATATACCCATTTCTTCGTCAATGTTCAACAATCATTCATCACCATTTTTATGATCACTCTACCTTTGGTGATCATTATATATTTTTCTTTTAACAAAGCCATGAAGATCCATAATAATACACTTATTTATTTTAACTCCAAGCTTTGAATAGCTTCTCCTTGCTACACAATCATCAACTTTTAGGGAGGAAAAGGTTAGGTCTTTTAGTAACAAGATGATGTAGACAACAATGGTCTTAAGTGGTAAAGTGGAAGATGATAGCAAAGCTTACGTTGAGAGGGTGAGAAGAGAGTGTCATAAGTGAAGCAAGAGTGAAGAAGGTAACGAAGAAGATGAGAGCATGAAATAAAAATGAGAGAAAACAAAGAGTTGGTCTATCAAATGAGAGTGTCGTGGGTGATGATTGGTGAGTGGCAAGTGTAATGACACTTGTCACTTGCCACTTGTCATCTCCTTGTGGTTTCCAATTGGTCTTTTAATAACTAGTCTATTTATCTCTAATTTCTAAACTAATTTTCACCTAATTTTTTATGCCACTCATCAATAAATCTTAATGTCACTTATGAATGATTTCTACTATCAATTGTCACTTATTTCTACTACCACGAATCAATTTTAATGCCACTTGACATTTTTCCTTGTCCAAAAATACCCATAATTTCATAAATCTCCCACTTTTTACTAAAAATTTTGGATTAATAATTTTCATTCACTAAATCAGCATTCAAGACATAAAATTCATAGTTCATATAATATTCATTTAAAAATCATTCATGCCCTAAAAAATGTCAAATGAGTGCATATACAGTATTTGCAATGTGTATAAAAATTAGTATTCACGTGTGTGAATGCTTATGCTAGTGATATGCATGTAAATGCAGTACACCTCATGTATTCTCTATGCTATTTCTTATGTATCATGGTTTAGGATCCCATGTCCTATCCCTTAGTATGGAAACGAGATATTACAATATGAAACTTGAATCTTCATAACATAGGTCCTTAAAACAATAATTTCATTGGTACAACAATAATTCTTCTGACTCTAAAAAGGTTTCTTTCTCTTTTTTCTTAATTATGCTCACAACAAATATTGTCGTTAAAACAATAATTTCATTGGTATAACAGTAATTCTTCTGACTCTAAAAAGGTTTCTTTCTCCTTTTTCTTAATTATGCTCACAACAAATATTTTTTTACTTTAGACTTCTTTGAGCAACTTTGGAGAGAATATAAAATTATAAAAATGAAGAAGTTGAGAAGAAACAAATTTAACAGTCACCATATACCAACAATCATAGGCATATCGGACCTTCCGTTTAAAATTCTTCAATATAACCCAAGTTTCAAGCAATCAAGTAAATAAAAATCCTTTAAGGTTAAAAAAATGAAAAGTTTTCAAGAAAAATAGGGTAATCGCCATCAATGTGGATATAATCAATCAAAGGGCTAAGTCTTAAATGCAGTTACTCATGACAGATAAAAATAGGTTAGATAATAATCAAAGAAAATAGGCTAAACAACGGGTTAAATCTAATTGCCTTTATCATTTTAATGCTTATAGTTTAAAATGTGATCTCAACATGAATAATAAAAACAAGTTCTCAAATCATCCAACTATGTATGATAAATATGCAAATAATAACATAGTATAAAATAATGATATATGGCTCACAAATAGGTTTTATTAATGTAAATAATATGCAATTTTCATTCATATTAACTATCTCAATGATTACTAAAAATATGACTTATAAAAGCAAGTCTAATATAACTTTCATCATTTTGCATACTAATTTAATTCAATAATCAATAATAATCTAAAGTGTTTTTAATGACTTTTAACTAAATCAGGATGCCAATTAATAAAAATATATAATAAAGATTATAATAGGTTAACAAATTTGATATTTTTCTTCAAAATTTCCATTAACCACGTTGTCACGCTTAAAATTATGCATTGTCTCTAGTGTATAAATAGACGCATAAAGACATCAAAGAAATCACAAAAAAGTGAGGAAGGAATATTTTGGTACTTCCTTTAATAATAATAATAATGATGATGTTGATGTTGTTGTTGATGACGATGATGACAATGATGTTGATGATGATGAAGATGATGATGGGTGATAGTTTGATGATACAAGAGGGAAGTTCTTTAAAAGCAATAGGAAGAATTGCTCAGAAACTGGTGAGTAAAGCTTATTTGGGTCGTGTTATAAATGCCCTACCTAAACCTATTGACGGTCGAGGTCAAATTTCCACTTCTGAGTTTAGGTTAATTGAATCTCCTGCCCTAGGTATTCTTTCAAGACGTTTCGTATATGAGCCTCTTCAAACAAGACTTATTGCTATTGATTCAATGATCCCTAATTATTATTACTACCACTACTACTACTATTACTACTACTATTACTACTACTATTACTACAACAACAACTACTACTACTACTAGTACTACTATTACTACTACTACTACTACTACTATTACTACTACTACTACTAATAATAATAATAATAATAATAATAATACTATTACAAACTCTAAATATGGTGAAGACTGCATTTAATATTATGTTTAATTATCCTCACAGAAGAGAAACAAAAGGGGATAAAACGTAAAAGAAAATTAAAAAAATAAATAAAATAAAATGACGTTGCAATAATAAAGTTTAGCAAGGTTAGGCACTTTTCAACTATAAGGCAAAACAAAATAATAATTAAAAAAAGAAATATACAACACAATCAAAATATAAAATAAAAGAAATAAAAGAAAACCTTAATAGAGCATTACAGACTACCTCTATAGTTATTAGTCCATTAGTGAGCCTAGTATTATCAATTACTGGAGGATCATTGGGCCTTTAGGCATTAAGTGGTTATAGATTTAAAGATAGCATAGCCTCTCTAGAAGGTGGAGGTGGTATAAAAATCCTAAAATATCTTTCCATTTGATCATAACCTCCTTCATCCATCTGTTATGGGCCTCTAATCTCATCACCTACTCTGTCAACTCCTACTGGCTCCTCGGATGATGCACTAGACTTCAAGGATCTGCCCTATATGCTTCTCCAACTGAGCAATCTTTAGTTGGTCTTGTGTCCAAGTGATGTCGGTGTCCTGGGCGATCTTACACCATTCAACAAATTGTAATCTTTTTGATGCCCCACTCCTCCCATATGTGGCGGTGGTGAGTCCTGTCTCGAAAACTGCTATAATATGTTAGGTTGATCCTCATCTCTTCTTATAGTTGCCTACTAATCTGACTCTCCAACCGATCGATAGATATCTCTCATTGGTCCTCACCTCCTCATAATCATCTGCATGTTCTTCATTATGTCAATGTTAAAGGCGACCATGTTATGGAGTAGCATCATTAGTGGTAGTTAGTTGAATACTCATATCCTCCTTAATAGTTATGTCATGCTAGGCCTGGTACATATCATCCCTACCTTCTTCTTTTCACTTTAACATAAAAAATGATGGGCTAAGGCATGTCCTCGATGCATTGGTATCCTCTTGCTCATGCTCTATAAATAAAATACATCTAAGTTTCCGTTACGTCGAAGTTGTCACCACACCCACCTAATGTATAGCTTAAGATCTTTTGAATGTACCTGAGTGCAAGATTGTATAGGGTGGATGCTTTGAATTTTCTAGTAAGTTGCCTCTATACTGATGTTGTGTTGTAAGTGTTAGACATCCATATTGTGCAAAAAGTCTACTCGAAGAACCATGTACCCCTGCATCTCCGTGAAGTCCTCAACATCATGAAAAAATTCATGTAACTCATTCTTATGATTTCTTCAAACATCCAAAATTATATCGTGCTTGGCCAATTCCAATAGTAACAAGCCATTTCCATGAAGAAAGGGGAGGACACCTTAAGTGTAAGTTCCCAATATGTAGTTTCTACAATGTCAAAAAATCGTGATCTTGCTCTAACATTAGTGAGATCCTAAACTTATTGAAGTCGATTTGCTCTAACACCTCTTAATCCATACACCTACTGCTCACAAAACTCTTATCTTTAAGCCTCTAGAATTGCTGCTCATGAGCCCCAACATTAAAATGCAACATCTCGTATTGCACTGATGGATGTAGCAATCTCATATACTGGTGGTGGGCTAGCTGCACTTAGGTTGCTAAATGACCCTTCACCTCATTGTCTTTTTCTCGGTGCTTCCTTTTCATTCATTATTGGATTACCTCTGTTTTTCTTATTATTATACGTAAAATGAAATAAAATGTAAGGAAATAGCAAAATATGAAAAACTAAAATTTCCCCATATTGAATTCGTACATTCACTATGTTATGTAATTGCTTAAAATTGACAAAATTTAAAATTAAATTAATCTAGATATAAAGAAATTCACAAAATAATTAGAAAATTAAAATAATGAAAAATTAATATCACAATTAAAAGGCAATTAGTAAAAAATAAACTAATTAAGTAATTATTATGCAATTCCTAGAATTTAGAATTAATTAAATAGTTACACAATTAAACTTACACTATATAAACAATTAAACCCTAAACCACGCACAATACGAAGTCTGTATAAAGTAAACTAACAAACATCAATTAATTAATTAATTGAAAAATCCCAATTTATGCCTAATCTAACAAACCGTTTACAATTCATAACATAACGACAAAAATTAACATTCCCAATTTCAAATTTCATCCAATCCATAAAATAATTCATCAAATCAATCCAGCAATTTATGGGGGAAAGGAATGGAATTCAACTTATAATTGCAAAACAAGAATACAATTTGGGAAACATACCTTGGACTGCAGCAAATGCGAAACCTAGCGATTTAAGGAAGAATAGACCTTAAAATTGTAAAAGGGTGTCGCAACTTCACTTAAAATGGCTGGGCTAAGCTATAGGAGGGGGCACAATAGAGAAGTGGTAGAAGAGGGAAGAAAAAGGGAGAAAGGAAGAAGAGCTAGGGTTTTTAAGGGAATGTAGAGTTATATAGCCAGTTACATGACCATGTAATTGATCATGTAACTTATTGTAACATGTGACCTAAGACACGGGGCATGTAAGTTAACATATTCTAGAAAATTGAGCTACATAGGTGTGTCCTCGACCTATGTAACTCTGTATGATCAATCTTTTAAAAATTTTAAGGATGTACACAACCGTGTCAAGGTCACTGGAGCCATGTAAAACATGAAGAAATTTGATTTTCACTTTTGCATATGAAAACTTTTAAATTTTTTACTCAATCTTAAGAGAATCAAATAACACATACCACAAAGACCCAAATTAGGCAAAATCAAATAAGGATGCTCAATAACTTAACATAAAACACACTGAAGGTCATTGAAATCCTAAAACTAAACTAAAAGATAATCGAAATAACATAATCAAATCAATTAAAACTATCCTAATTCTTGAGTTGCCTCTTAAGTAGTGCTGTTTAACATGTAAAATACCACTCCTATAGAGCAGAAGCCTGAAGATACCGAAGGATATTCAAGAAGATACTCTATGAAAATGGTATATTAAGACAATGAAACTAATTCACTAAAGGCATCAAACATATCATAAGCATTCTAAATGATCATTTCTTCACATTTCATTCACAAAAATAAAAGTCACATGTCATTACAATTCAGAATCCATATATATAATACACAACATTTTGTTTTGAGTTCAATCTTAGTGCCAAAAATAAAACCTGAAATGGGATGTTAATACACAAAATTGTAACTAGGCTCCTCAGATTCATCTGATCAGACCTTTAGGTTATTCTTGTCCCTAACAGGCAAGTACTGAACTTCTAATATATAACCTCAGTAGCCAGAACTCCCTTGAACTTGAAAAAAATGTTGCACTTTTGATAAGTTTGTTAACTCAGTAAGTGAACCATCATCGATGCATTCACTCAAGTCAAATCACAAAAACAAGTATATCATATCATCCAGTATTGAATACCACATCACATTTCATCATATTTCAACAAGTACATTATGTAAGTTAGCATTGCATATCACAACACATCCTTCATTAACTTCAATTATAATTCACTATTTCAAAACAACTAAATAATTCACTTCAATTCAATCATTTGATACATGTAAGGATGTATTTGCAAATGCACATGTGTTTTCATTCTCATTTTGTTTTGCTATGACCAAGTACCTATCAACCCAATTTATTTTCCCGTATTCGTTATGGATACCGAGATCATTTCTGGCCCGTATCCATTATGGATACTAAGTATATGTTATCTGAACCTGAGGCTCTTTTTCATAATCCTGAGCTCAAAGCTCTTTACTCTGGTCACAACTCCTTTATCTGATAATGCATTTCAACGTGATTAGATGCATCATTTTATATGGCATTCTTTCATTTCAGTATACTTATGTCATATATCAAGCTCCTCAGATCTAAGTTCAGCATATGTCAATCAGTTATACACACAATTCATATTAAACATTCAATTCATACAGAAGCACGTATAATTAAGTTTACGCATCTAAGTTAACTCATAGTATGCTCCAGAAAAGCTATTGCCTCGATGTTTGGACAATGTCTAGTGTAATACACACATAGTTTACAGATCACTAATTTGTTTAATCATATGAATATACAATCAGGAACATGAATATACGGTCATGTTTCAATGCATGCTAAATTAACTTTCTGGGTATGTATCCTCATACAAAAATCTTGATCATTCAAACATTATAGCTTGTATACGACTAGTTTGCAATTAGGTTTATACCTTAAATAAACTTGATTTACTCCAAATTCATCAATCATACATTCACTAAACATTTCTAGCAATATATAATCATAAAATTACCCAATTTTCCTTCATAATTGCCTCATGTTCTTGAATACTCATTCATTTATAGCTAATACATGTTACTTATATCCTTAAGATCATGTTTGCATTTATAAGAACACCTTTATTCCTTTAACAACTCATAGTGTCAAGATTTGGATATGTAGATGTCAAAACAATCCATTCTTTAAGTTATGACATCAATTAACAACCTAAACTTATCAAGCTCTTAACTAATTAATCAAGTAATAATCTAGGTTCATTCCAATCCTTAATCAAGTCCAAATACACCAATATATAGTGACTTTTCCTCAGCTAGTTCAACAAGTACATAAATTATAAATTAACAATCCAAAACTAGGCCCATGATCGTGGGAGACCTTGCTATGATCTTAATGGAAGCTAGTACAATAAGCCACGATTGTGCATTGAGGGCCACGATCGTGCACTATCTTTTTTCCTCAATTCTTCACGAATTTCACATACTTAGAGACATCACTACCACTTGAATGTTTCCAAAATTCATATCCTACAAAGCTACTTCATTTCATGCTAGTCTAACTTCCATATTGGTTATATTAAATCTGACAAAAATCTACTCATTTGTTTCATTACCATTCACTTTATATCATCTTACATGCAGTCCTAACTTTTTCTATATTTGAAAACACCTTAATAGCACCTATCTTTAGCTTGAATTCCTCATCAATTATACCTCAAATTCCAACCTAAATCATCCTATAATAGCCTATAAACTACTATTTTCATACATCCAAAAACAAAACACAAAAGTAACTAATTCATCCCTCACTTTTCGACACAACTTCAACATCAACAGTACATTCAATCCATCTCAAATCAGTCATCATAAAATTCTGCTAACACATGCCACAAAGATTAGTATTTCACTTACTTGTATAACTCAAGTTCCACTTCAATGTATCAGGCCTACTTTCCCTCACATGCATGAAAGATCATATCAAAAACAAGGTGGGAGTAGGATGGCTTTAGCAAAGACAAAAAGATAATAGCAAGTACAACAATGTTTTGCTTCTATAACTATCCTTATGAAGAATTTTTTCATCGATTTTGGTGTGGCAATTGAACTGAAATAGAAATATAGAGATGTGAGGGAGAATCAAATTGTGGCAATGAAAGGAAGAAGAAGGAGAGTGTTTTCAACAGAAAATAACAAATGAAGAGGCTTTGCTATTTGTGTGTCATGTGGTGTGAGTGGAAGATAGGTTTAAGGACACTTGTCAAGTCTCTATGTCAGCTACACTCAATTCTAGGCCATTTTTCACTTAATTCTACTACCATATGTCACTCAATTTATAGGCTTAGTCATCTTAAATTTTCATATGTCAACTTGCCTTGTTACTTGAAATTTTTCCTAGTCTAAATGTACAAATGAATTCAGCAATCTCTTAATTATAATGAATAACTCCAAATTACTAATTATAATCCATCAATTCTTTTTTACTAGTAAATCAAAATACAGGACATTAAAAATTCATAGTCATGTTATAATTATTTGGAAACTTTCATACCTTGGAACATATCAATTGAGTACAATTATTTATAAATCAAAATTCATGTGTATGTATTCTCATGTTATGTATGTGAATGAAATCATATCCCAAATGCACCAAAGTCATTCTAATATGATGCAATTCATGTGACTAACACTTTAATCCCACAGTAGGTTTGGAAACTAGTTGTACAATTCTCCTTTCCTTAAAAAATTTTGTTCTTGAAATTCTTAATTGATTAATCGAATAGATGGGGGTACTGTTTCCTCATATTCTTTTCAGTCTCCTATATAGCTTCCTCTCTCGAATGATTCCTCCAAAGGACTTTAACCAAAGGAATTACTCGTTTTCTTAATTGCTTAGTCTGATATCCAACTATTTTAATCGGTTCCTCCATATAACTCAAATTAGTTGGAATCTTATCCTCCTATGTCGGTAATATATGTGTTGGATTTGAACAATATCTCCTAATTATACTAATATAAAATACATTATGAATATAAGACATTTATGGAAATAGTGCTAATTTGTAAGCCAATGGTCTAACTCTCTTTATAATCTCATAAGGACCGATATATCTAGGGCTTGACTTTCTTTTTTTACTGAACCTTAGCACTCCTTCCTAGGGTGATACTCTTAAAAATACATTGTCTCCTAATTGGTACTCCTTGTCTCTCCGATGTTGATCAACATAACTCTTTTGCTTGTCTTGAGCTGCCTTAATCCTATTGTGGATCAATTTTACCTTATCAACAATACTTGAATCAACTCTAGGCCTTCAACAATCCTTAGGACTTCTTCATCCATATATAAAGGTGCTCTACACCTTCTATCATATAATGCCTCATATGGAGCCACACCAATACTACTATGATAATGATTATTGTATGCAAATTCAATGACAGCCATATATTCATCTTACGCTCCTTGAAACTTCAATACACAAGCCATAATCATATCCTGAATGGTCTAAATAGTCCTCTCACTCTATCTGTCTAAGGATAAAACGTTGTATTTGTTGGATCGGAAAAAGAAAGCATGCTATATTCGGAGAAACGGTAGATTTCAAAACTTTAAGGAATCATTTTTCCAGTGGAAGCTACAAATCCAAATCATCACGCCAATCCATACATCATATGGTATAAGGATAATAAAAACATAAACAAGATGAAGATTATTACCGACTTCTTTGCTACAGCTTTAAATCCTCGCTGCGCTATCCTCTCTTTCTCCTTGTATCCAAATCCTTTGCTTTTGAATCTTTTCCTTTAGCAATCTATCTTGTCCTTGTTATTGTATCCTCAACCAATTTGATGTACCTCTTGTTCTTCAAGGACAATTAGGTTAATAAAATCCTTTGGTGGGAAAGGAGAAGAAATGTTTGGAGGAGATTTTCTTAGAAGAAGATGAACCAAAATTGAGACTC
>JAOSBO010000008.1:37734917-37747505 GCA_027563915.1 Erythroxylum rotundifolium | reverse complement strand
GTTCCGTTTACTTCGCTTTCAATTCTTTCGATGTTCTTCCGTTTTTCGTCAGTTGGGATCCGGTTTCCAGATCGGGTACCAACAGATTATCATGTATAGAGCACTGATATTATCACAGTAGAGAATTGGCAGAGATAAGAGAGAGATTTGAAGATCTTTAAGAATATAAGTGAGCCATGTAAGTTCAGAAACGGTATTAGCCATAGCACGATACTCAGGTTCAGTACTTGAGTTAAGGATTGTGTGTTGTTTTTTAGCACACCATGAAATGATATTTGTGCCAAGAAAGTGTAGTAACCGATGGTAGATCTCCTTGTTGTAGGGCAACTAGCCCAATCAGCATCAGAGAAAGCAATCAATTTAAGAGTTGTATTGTAAGTAAGGTGTAAACTAGTGTTAAGTGTTCCTTTTAAGTATCAAAGGATTCGTTGAACCAATTTCAAATGAGCAACTGTAGGAGCATACATGAATTGTGAAACATAGTTGAAAATATAGGATAGGCCTAGACTCGTCAGTGTAAGATATTAGAGAGCACCAACAATTCCTCAAAAGTGACTGGGATCAGTAATAGGAGTAGTATTTGTAGCTGGTTTGAATTTGACCTCTAAAGGTGTAGGCACGGGCTTATAATGAAGCATATTGGATCATTCAAGAATGATAAGTGCCTAGTATGACTGGGATAGATGTAGCCCATCTGCTATTCTAGAAATCTCAACACTAAGAAAGTGATACACCAGATCCAGATCTTTCATAAAGAACTCACAACTCAGAATTTGAATAAAAGAGGAAATAAGTTATGTGGATGACCCTATAAGAATCATATCATCAATGTAGAGAAGTAAAACAAGTGAACCTTGATCAAATGAAAAATATAAAAAGAAGGATCAGCTAGACTAAAAAAGAATCCATATGATATAAGAAATTCACTAAGTCTATCAAACCAAGCACGTGGTGCTTGTTTTAGTCCATACAAAGCACACTTGAGCTTACATATATGCATAGGTTTATGTGGATCAGCCATACTTGGCGGTTGTTCAATATATGCATGTTCAGTGATATTGCCATATAAAAGAGCATTTTTAACGTCGAGTTGATGAATGGGACAATGTCTTATAATAGCAATAGTTAAGATGAGTCGAATTGTACTTGGTTTGATTTCAGGAGAGAACGTCTCTGTATAGTGAAATACCATCAGTCTGATGATATCCTTTGGTGACTAAACATGTTTTGAGACCATCTAATTTACCATCAGGTTGTAACTTGGTCTTTAAAATCCATTTAGATATAATCACATGCATATCTGGAATGCGTGGAACTAATTTCCATATTTCATTTTGATGTAGTGCAACAAGTTCCTCAAGTATAGAAACTTTCCACCTAGGATGGCGATAAGGCTAATTTAATATTTTTTAGTTCACAAGGTATTATAGCAAATGAGGTTACTGTCAAGGCATATTTTGGATTTGGCTTATCAACTCCAAGTTTGGACCTATTTATCATGGGATGAGTAATTGGTGATTCATGAGGCGGCGTTGTATTTATAAAAGGAAGGGACTCAAATGGTGGTACGTGTTCAGAACATAAGTCCTAACATTATAAAGCTCAGGTGCGTCATGTGGTGAATTTAGTATAGATTATGAGCCATGAATATCAATTGGATAGAAGTTGTCAATGCAAACATTCGTGAATGACTATATGAAGCAAGAAGATTGCTTGAAGAAGACAACCAAGAATCAAATACGTTAACAGCATGTGATTTAGAAGTGGAAAGAGATGAAGACTTAAAAGGAAAAATAGTCTTGTCGATCACAACATAACGAGAAATGAAAAAATTGCAACTAGGTGGATGGAAGCACTTATATCCTTTATGCTTTTCATTGTATCCTAAAAAACACACAAGACAGTTTTAAGGTCAATTTTATGGTTTCTTGTATCCCATGTATATGGAAAACATTTAGAACCAAAAACTCAAAGTGACGTGTAGTTAGGATGAGTTCTATGTAACATGAAATATGAAGTGTCAAACTAAAAAGATGAAGATGGTAACTAATTAAGAAGAAAAACTGATATTGTAAAGGCTTCTACCTATAAAAAAAGAGGTGTATAACTATGGAACAACATTGTCATACCCATTTCTCGTATAATTCTATGCCTTCTCTCAACTATACCTATTTGCTCAGGATTGTAGGGGTATAAAATTTGATAAATAATTCTCCTCCACCATTTGAGTGGAAGATTTTTATTTTCTTATTGAATTTTCATTCAATATACTATTCAAATGCTAAATAGGCAATAAAAAATCAGATTTATGTTTTAACGGAATAATCCAATTATACTTGGAAAAATCATCAACCAAACATGTATAAAATTTGAACTTACCATCATATAAAACAAGGACAGGTCCCCACAAATCACAGTGAATATTATCAAAGATATCAGAACTAGAATGTTCAGAAGGAGCAAAAGGAAGTTTACTTAGTTGTCAATAGTTTTCCTAATTGACAACTATCACATAAATGTTCAATCCATAAAGGACCTTGGACTTCAATTAATCCTTTATTTTTTAACAACTAAACTGTTGAAGCTTGAGTGTGTCCTAAACATTGGTGCCAAATATCTGTAGTGTCAGGCTTGAAACGAAGAGAGAAGTGTGCTTCTGGTACATCAGATAAGATATACAGGTCACACTTCCTTTTCCTTGTTACTAACAGATGTCCTATTTTTTGTTCCTTTATATAAAAATCAATGTCAGTAATTCATATTCAATAAGAAACTGAGAAGTTGATTGACTTATTAAAAGAAAAAAAATCAGATTTGGAACAAAAAGAACATTATGAAAAGGAAAAATCTTTTCTTGTTGCTTAATATGTGAATCAACAATACCTGTTATAGGCATCGAAGAACTATCTCAAATTATGATTGCATTAAATTTGGAGTATTTATGAATATTAGTCAGCATACCTTGCTTTCTTGTCAAGTGATTTAAAGCTCCTATATTATTAGTCCATTTTGTTTTAATAATGGAGTTGTCTAAAGTGAGAGCTACAAGAGCTTGTGGAATTTCATCATTTTGGGTCGTTCGTTTTGACATCCACCACAAATTTTAGTAATATGGCCTAGTTTTCATAATATTGACATGTTTCAATATGATAAAGGTCTTTCTTTGTTGCTTCCATACATCGTTCTCCTGGAGGTGTTGTGTCACTGATGTTGAGTCTTTTGGATAGCTTTGATTTTGGTTTCAAAATTGTTGTGCTTGAAATCCATGACCTAAGGAGGTAAAGGTACCGCTATGATTCTTTAAACTAGTAATTTGAGATTTCTATTGTTAGCTATAGAAGGCTAAATGTGGAGTGACGCGAGACATAGACGCATCTAATTGGTTTAAAAACCAATTTCGACGCTGATCAAGATTCTGCAATTGCGAGATCATCTCAGAGTAAGTTGATCTTAGAGGTTTCAACATCATTGTTGTAAAGGTTGCATATTGTGGACCAAGACTTGTAAGGAGACAGAAGACTTTTTCTCTATCTACTATAGGTTTTCCGATAGCAGTAAGATTGTACACAAACCTTTAAAAGACGCATATGTGATCTCTATTGGTCTTGTTATCATCCTTGTAAAGATAAATCAGCTGTTGTTGTATTGCAAACTCTCGCTCTTGAGATTTTTATGCATAAGAATCTTTTAGTACTTCCCAAACTGCATGTGTTGTGTCTAAGCCAATGAAAAGCCCAAGAGCTTCTTCAGAGAGGGTTCCGATGATCAAACCCCGGAGAAGGTGATCGAACTTTTGCCAAGTAGCGAATTCTTTTGTCAACCGTGGTGTGGTATTTTCAGTGCTTGAATCTGAAAAGTATATTTTGTTGGAATTGGTGTTTCATTGGCGAGATGACCAAATCTTAGCTCTTTGTTAATCCTCAAGCTTGTTCTCTCCATAATGAATAATTTGATTGTGTGAATTTTAGTTCCAACATTCAAAGACAACAAAGTCATGGCTCTGATATCAATTGTAAAAGCACAAAGGTGCAGTAAAAGAGAATTTGTTATTCTCGAATTGATTCTTATCTCATCAATACCAATTATAAGCCTCAAAAAGCTATATATATAAATTAATACATATATAGCACTTGTACAAGATAAGGAAGGAAAGATTACAGTTTTACCTATTATAGCTAAAATACAAAAGAGATATCATCATTATCACATGGAGTTCCTTTATCAAATAAACTACCACTTCAGTAAGAATTTGTTACTCTTTTGGAAGTCTTTGTCACCGACCATATTTTCTTTGATAATTTTATGAGTACAATCAACCTTATCACTCCATGATCTATGGGACTTCTTATGATCATCCTTATCACTCCATGATTTGCTCATAGCATCATCCTTATATCTCCACAAAGGCTGTAGATTGTTAATATTCAGTTCACGAGTTTGATGTAAAAAACAAATTTATCTAACCTTATTTCAAACTTAATCCACCAATTTACCTGTTGTTTGTCAATGTAAGAGACTCCAAGAGTACAAATGGGGGTTGTGAGAATCAAGAAAGCAGCAGCACCACTAATAGGTTGGCAACTTTCAGTGACAATACTGATCCTTCCTTCCCTCTAGTATCCACACCTATACTTGGTCATGTTGTTAATTATGTAGCTAATAATGCAAGCTAGGACAACAGTTCAATCATCAGTCATAATCAAGTAATAAACATTGCTTTCAATGATCTAGAATCATCAAACAGAATCGTGGGTTTTAGGTAAAACTTGTTCTGTGTCTTGTGTCAATGCCATTTCTTTTTAATTCAGATTACGATCGCTCGACTTAAAAGCTTAACCAATGAATCATCGTATAATTACTAAACCCTAAAACTCTGTACGAACAATACCTTTCTGAGTCTATCCCAAACAAGCTTCTACAATTTAACCTTTTCTCTTGGATTGTTATACGATCTATTTATATTTCACAGATGTGCTGGATGTCTTAATTTTGTGATTTTGAAGAAATGCCATTTGCGGAGCAACTGTATGAGCTGACAAGTGGTAAATTAGTAGTTCCAAGTACTATATAAACAACAGTAGGGAGCATGACCATTGACAAGCATCAACATTCGAGTAATGCTTCCTCAATTATATAGAAAAGTTACACGCTACACTCACCGAAAGATGAATCCTTTAAGACCCCAAGACCCCAATAATATTCTACTTCTAAGCAAATATGCTACTTCTCAAACGGTACCAAAGCTGATAATGCATAGATTATTCGTCCCTTCCACCCCTGAAGCATCCATTGGCCGTCCTCATCTATAACAAAGTTGTCATTGTAGTTCGATTTCACTATGGTTCTCGTTTTCTTTAAGATCTCCTGATCAAGTGGAAGTTGCTTGAACCCAGCCCTCTGGTGTCGAACTCGCCATTGCTTGTAAGACTCAGGCCTTTCTAGCCTCTCCCCACCTTCGCAGGCTATGACATTTGTAGCATACCTGCCCCATACTTCTTTCTCAATCATTAATCTCTCTTGATCTTCCCGGGGAATAGTAGCATCAATCATGTCAAACATCGCTGAGAAGTGGTAGTATGCGTCCCTAAAGCGAGTGAGGAAGAAGGGTGCATTGTAAGTTCCATTTACGACCCCGTGGATAAAAATGTCAGGGTTAATTCTTCGCATCAGCTTTAGAACAGCGTCTCTAGCACTGTTCATCGTCATGGTGTCATCAGGAAGACTCTTTAACTTGTACAAACAGTTAATGACAGTTATCTCACTTCTATCAATCTTTAGATCTTCGTACCGTATAGTTTCCCATCTCTTAGCTATACCATAATATTCAAATGGGATATTGAACTTCTGACAGAACTTCCTAAGACGGCGACCTGTCTGGTCAACCCTTTCTGCAGGCCGAAAACCTGGTTGAGGAAACTCAATTCCTGTAATCCGGAACTTGGGAGGTCCTCCAGATCGTGTTGAGAGATTTTCAATGAGGGAAGGCCACTGAAAGCCATGGAGAATGCCAAAATCAATAATGTGGATCCTGCTTGCTTTCGCGGCTAGTTTCACAATATGTTGTTCTGCAAAGAAATCTGACATTCTCTTGAAGGGACATGCTGTCACATAAACTTGATAAGATCTTAGGAGATCTGCAGCTGGTATCCTGATGCTTATGTGTGGTGTGTACCCAGGCGTCCCCGTGCCAGCCAGCCTCGCCTCAAGTCCATTGGCAAAATAATGAGCCAACCTTTGGTTACCATCACCAAAAGGAGAAGAGTGTTTCCTAATCTGCCTTAGAAGCTCTGTTGTGGCCTTTTGGTCATTTCCAGCTACAGCTTGTGCACATTGAGATAGGAGTGTCCACAAATCTACCACATCCCTTTTCTTACCCCTCTTCTTGGAGCGAGCTGTTCGACCATCACAACCTTTTGTATGCTTATTTGACTTTACACTTGCTTCATTTTCTGATGCATTCTGACGAGTGCACGTTTCTGACTCGTTCTGATAGAACAATACGGTATCTAATATCTTAGATTCCTCAGGTTCTTCAATTGAAACTGCAGACTGCTTGTTGCTTCTCCCTTCAGAATATGCAATGGTTTTACGATGACGGTGTGTAATTTCCGTTGAATTACTTAAGTTCCTATTGTCCTTCTCATGATTAAGAACTGGTATCAAAGAATTACAAAATGAAAGTGACTCGGTGCGTGAATCCAGTTCATGATTTTGGAAAGAAACCACAAATAAGTTCTCTGTACAAGAGGGTTTGAGTTCACTATGATCAAAAATCCACATAGATTCAACCAAATTGATGGCTGTACTGTTGCTGCTATCTTCTATGGAACTCCAAACCGAACTGCCATCTGGTACACTCTGATTGCTTTGTGCAAAGCAAAGAGATTCACTTGAATTTGGGTACTCCTGTCCCAGGACGTCATAGAATGATTTCTCAGCAGCTTGGAGGGCCAAGTGATCCTGCAAATTGGGGGCCTCACCCTCGAAGTCTTCTTCCATGAGCATATCACTTATGTACTTGAGAACGGCATTGGAGAAGTCAGTATTTTCTAAAGAGTCTCCATCTGAGATTGAGAGATAAGAAGTTGCTAATTCAGTACTTGAAGAGTGTGCATTTGCTGGAATTGGTGGCAGCGGAGGACCCTCATTGAGTTCAAAACTACTGTGATTTTGATTCTTAATGATCGAAATTGTGCCATGTTCATTGTTGAATGTGGTCATAGGACTTGGAAAATCTTGGGAAACAGCATTATCCATGATTTTTGTTGAACAGAGAGACAGATTTTTGGATTCCCGGGAGTTGCAAATAGGAATAAATTTCCAGTTGTTGAGGATGTCAAGAAAAACAAAATCTCTGGGAGTTAAAGTTGAGAGTAGTGGAAGAAGATAGCGAGAATATCATCCAATTAATGGGAAACTCATAGTAGTTCTACTTGAAGAAGTTGAGTTGCAGAAGCTGAGTGTAAAGGCCCAGATAGCTATGTAACACCAAGCTCACAAACAAAAAAAATAGAAAATCGAGGAGATCAGGAGTAAAAAGGAGAAGAAAAGAAGCCGAAAGCTGGTCGGATTACCTTGATCAAGAAACTCAGAGCACAACACACAAGCCATTTCGACGCTGTTAGGAAAAAGCTGCGGGTGACACAAATCTCATGTTGACGACCTTTGAGTGAAATGGTTACGTTGAACAGAAGAGAACCAGTGAGATCAATTCATAGCAAACACTTGTGCTGCGTTGGAGTTGGAGCCAATGAGTTGCAACACTTTTCTGAATATATTTAACATTTAAAAAACAATAACTTTCGGATTTAAGTCTCCCAATTGCTGATGCCGAAATACAGGCACAAAATGCTAGGGGTGGGGAATAAGTCGCATCATTTTGCCCTCATCATGTTCGTTTTTCATTAATTTGTTATTGTTAATATTAGGCAACAAGAAGAGTAGTTCATTATTTTTTATTACAAAGGAAAGAAAACAAAACGAAATTATAACGTTGACTTATCTCTTGACGATATGTCGCTCTCTAACTATCCTATTAAACAAAATCCAATATATCGGATGGAGATTTTGTCAGTACGTGTAGACCTAGACTTGCTAGCAATGCTAATTTAGCCATTTTATCCGCACTTTGATTCCCTTCATGATAGGCATGTTGAAGTTGAACGGTCCAATCACAATCCAATAGCTCCAGTATACCATGCACCAAAGGAAAAGCTTCAGTCAAAACCTGTTACGAGGATGAAAGAATATTAATAACCTCCAGAGAATCCTTTTCAAGGACTACTTTACGGAAATTTAATTCCCAAGCAATGTTAAGCCCATCATGCACCCCTCATAATTCGGTTATCAATGGTGAGCATTCACCTATTTTAGACAAGAAGCCACCATACTATTGCCCTGTATGGCCCCGAAATAATCCTCCAATAGCACCTAAAAAGGAGCCTTGTTGAATTGCACCATTTGTATTTAGTTATATCCATCCGTTCGACAGTGGTCACTATCTTACTCTGTACCCTATGGGTAGTCCCATTGTACGAATGACTCCTCCTGTCACAACTTGAGCTTTCGCAATCTAGCTAACATAGTCTAGAACCAATCGATATCGAACGATCGGCCAGACAAAATACTCCTCAAAGAGGCTCTTGTTCTGTCATTGCCATAAGAACCAACAAGCCGTACCAAAGATGGTGGCCCATTCCTCTATCTGTAGTTGAGATGTATTTGTGAGATTGAAGTGTAGCCACGTTTCCTCATCCTAGTAAAAGAAGTCAGTCTCTAGTGTTTCAGGGTTAATTTTGCTCCAAAAAATTGTCACCCGTGAACAATCCCTAATAACATGCAATGTGGTCTATTCCTGGCCACAGTACTAATAACTGTTATTTGTTGTTAGGTGTCTAGCGACTCGCTGTTGATTAGTGAGCAGCTTTCTTTTGGCTAAAAGCCATAAAAAAGAACGAGTGCGTTGTGGGCTTTCCCATTTCTATATCGTTGTCCATAAAGGTTGTTGTGCCTCTGATGCTAACTCTGTTATTAAGTCATAAGCAAAGGCCACTGTGAATTCTTCAGAAAGGCCTGGCCCCATACAATTATGTCTTCTCCCCTATCCAATTAAGGAGGTCATATGTTAGCAATAATCCTACAAACAGAGGGGGAAAGATATCGTTGGATCTTTTCCCATTTCCAGTTTTCACCCTCATCCCCATACTCTATGATTGATGTTTGTAGCAAATTGTCTAGAAGGGGAGATGTTGTCTTAGGGACTAAGAGACCCCAATTGACCAACCAATGATGGAGCCAGAAACGTGCTTTTTTGCCATCGCCTAATTTCTAGTAGATTCCTTGATAGACGTAACCCCACATTGTTGTTATCCGTCACTAGATGATTGATGCCCCTTGTTTGTTTAAGGTTTGTGGAATCTGTTGAAAGTCTATCCGATATTTCAGTTGAAGGATTTGTACCCATAATGCTGAGGACTTGGTGATCAATTCCCAACCTAGCTTTGTTAGTAGTGCATCATTAGTTGCTCTAATACGTTTGATCCCTAGTTCTCCTAATTTCTTAGAATGACAAACTGCTTCCTAATTAACTAAATAGATTTTGCGTTGTCCCTCTGACGAATCCCAGACGAATATCTGCATAATTTTTTCTAGTTTATTATAGAGTTTCCTTAGCAATCTTATCATTTGCATCATATATATGGGAAGGGATGCTATCACTGATTGTGTTAATGTGATACGCCTCGCCATAGATAATTCTCGCACTCACCACCCAACTAGTTTTTGTTGTGCGCGATCTAGGATGTACTGATAGGTATTCCTCTTAGTTCTTTCATGTATCAAGGGTACACCTAGGTATTTCCCCAAATTATCCGTGCATTGAATCTTTAGTACTTGGCTAAGCCTACGTGCATGTTCCTGAGAAACATTCTTAGAGAGGTAAATCCGGGTTTTATTACTATTCACCTTCTGTTCAGACACATTGCAGAATTCCTCCAAATCTCTCGATACCTCCCCACCTGCGATTCCGTAGCTTCTTCAAATAGTACTAAGTCATCCGCAAAAAAAAAGATGGGAGATGCAAGGCCCTGTCCAACCACACTTAAAAGGTTTCCACCTGTCGTGGTCCACTGCATTGGAGATAAGATGGCCCAAATGTTCCATGCAGAGTACAAATAACTAAGGCGATAGTGGATCACCTTGTCTAATGCCCCTGGATAGACTAAAGGGTTCTGAAAGAATGTCATTCCATACAACTTGTATTGTGACCATGGAAACACACTTCATAATGAGACAGATGAGATTGAGAGGAATGCCAATTTCCTGAAGTGTGTCTATGATAAACTACTAGTTTAGTCGATCGTACGTTTTTTCAGGTTCACTTTTAGTGCAAAATACCCGGTCTTTCTTTTTTTTTTGATGCATTGAATGAATTATCTCCTAAGCTATGATGATGTTATTGATTATCTAGCGTCTGGGGATGAAACTGTATTAGGTATTTGCTACTAAGGTGTCAAGATGAGCTTTCAACCGGTTGACTATCACTTTGGATAAATTCTTATAGATTACTGAGCATAGACTAATAGGTCTGAACTGAGTAATATACTTTGGGGACAAAAATTTGGGAATTAAGGCCAGAATTGTTTTATTCAAGTCTTGTTCCCAGACTTCATTTCTTAAAAAGTCTTTAAACAAACGTCACTACCGCTGAGCCCACTTTGTCCCATTGATTCTAGAAAAATAACATTGTAAACCCATCGATTCCTGGTGCTTTATTTGGATTCATTCCGAATATTGCTTTTCTGATTTTAGTGGTGAGGACTGGTTGTCCAAGTTCTTGTAATTACATCTCTGAAAATCGGGGAAAGGTTACTACGCAGTGCAAGAACTGAGGTTGAATGTGTGGAACTTTGTACACGTGATCAAAATAATTCCTAGCCATTGAACGTAGTTGCTGGTCATCGGTGATTACATTGCCATTAGTATCGAATAGCCTCGCTATCGTCAACTTCTTCCGTTTGGACATTGTGACCGTGTGATAATATTTTGTATTGCGATTGCCCTGTGATAGCCAATCATACCTTGCTTTTTTATGCCAAAAGAATTCTTTCTCACATAACACTTGTACTAGTTCCCCACTCAGCTTGTCCTCCGGTGCCAATAGGGATTCCAAGTCCGCATTCGTCATAGCCCTCTGTATGCCTTCTAATCTAGCTAACAACAACCTTTTCTTACGATGGAAGATATTTCCGAAGACCAATTTGTTTCACTGCATGAGTTGTCTTGAAAGTGTGTTTAGAGATTTAGTAAACGTTGGATCTTCAGGGAGCCAATTCTCAGTGACGACAGTAGGAAAATCCTCATAGGCGAGCCATGCATATTGAAAATGAAACATTGGTTGACTGACGTCATGCAAACTTGGATGAATAATTTGAATAAGCATTGGCCAATGGTCGGATCTCAAGAAAGGTAAATGGTGGTTAATTGTATGCGGAAACCTTTCACACCAAGACGTTGATCCAAATGGTCTATCGAGTCAAGCTTGTATATTTCCTCGCTTCCACGTAAACTAGAATCCTATGTAATCGAAGTCATGCAGACCACATTCGTGGACTCAGTTGTTAAAATCTTTACTAACCACCAAAGTGTTTGGTGAACCTCCGCCTTTATTGTCAATACTCAACTTGGCGTTGAAATGCGCTCCCCCCCCCCCCCAATTAACAGAGCTACCTATCCCTCGCAACAGATGCCAGAAAAATTTTTGGTTAGGTAGTTGGGGAATAGCGTAGATTGCTGTAAATTTGAAAGAGTGAGAGCCAGGAAGAATTTTTGCATGGTTTAGTTGTTTATGTGCTATCTTTACTGTGACTTCAAAATCTTCCTTCCATAACAACCAAATCCCGCTAGCAAATCCTTCGGTTTTGACTCTGAATGAGGAATCAAAGTTTAGTTTGTAGATGATTGCTTGCACTCGTCTACCACTAACCATTGTTTCAACTAGTACCATTATCCCTAGTCTATACTACCGGGGATAGTTATGTAACATTGCTTGAAATCCTGCCCCCTCCCCCCCGCGCCCTTGACAATTCCATATAAGTATTGACATAATAAGAGATCGGGTAAACTAATTTCTAATCTCACGAGGGATCGGGAGCCTCCTCCGCTGCAACATTACTACTGCCTTCTAGAACCTGCACCATTAATTCTTCGACTGCTCCATGCTCCCTTAAACTGTCCTCCATACTTGACTCTATTGACATACGATCCAAAGGCTCGGAGGGAGGTAAAGTGAATTCGGGTATAGTGGGTGTATGCGTATCGGAATCCACAAAGAAACGATCCAATTGATCAAGATGTACAATGAGGATCGTATCCACACGATTTTGCACTTCTCGACAAATATAATCTATTTCATTATTCTAAGTTGTTATTCTATTCTAGTTAATGAAAAGTTGATTATTCTTAATTCTTGGGTTCAAGAATTCCTATCTGTTGGGACCCGATCCGGAAACCGGATCCCAACCGAAACATAACGGGAAATCATACCGGAAACGAAAATGAGGTTCGAATTGAAACGCAAAACGAAAGCGG
>JAOSBO010000008.1:37706902-37722169 GCA_027563915.1 Erythroxylum rotundifolium | reverse complement strand
TGTGTGTGTGTGTGTGTGTGTGTGTGTGTGTGTGTGTGTGTGTGTGTGTGTGTGTGTGTGTGTATGTGTGTGTGTGTTATGTATAATACATGTTCAATGACAAATTCCCATGTATATCTCCTTTATACACATTGTAAAATCAATTCCCCTCATCTTTCAATCATCTTTTAATACCTAATACACTTTGTCCACTTTAATCACCTCATTCAACATCAACTAGGTTCATTTAGGATCCTATTCAAGACTAATTACCTCATATGGAAGCACCCTAGAATTAATTGGAGGAAGCACTCAAAAGACAACTTTTTTCCTCCATAGGTCTGGCCACAATAGTGATGTCCCTGTCACGTTCATGACAAAAACTCTTGGAGCTGGTCACAATCATGATAGAAACTTTTTCTGGCCAGGTCATAATCATGGGAAGATTCGTAATCGTGCCCTGCAATTTCCTTCTCCATTCATCTGAATTCAATAAATATTTTAACACTAGTTTCACACCAAAATTTTTCAGAATTCATTACCTCTAATACAACATCATTCCATATTAATTCCAATACCAATTTGATTGCATTAAACTCTCAAACCTCTAATCAATTGACTTATCAATTTCAACTAAATCTGATCATTCATGCAATCTTATCCTTTTTCTATAATATCTCATTCATAAGTGTCAAACAATTCATTGACAAAATCCATCATTTTAAGTTCATAACCTCTTCATTTATGCCTCAATTTCAGTTCAATATTAGCTATGCACAACTCAAAATTCATGATTGATCATAAAAACAAAAAACATAACATATTCATATACTCTTCCATCATCAATTTTTTGCACATTTTCTACTTCATTAATATCTTCATTTTAACCCTAACTATCACATTAATTCATCTCATTTCAAGACACCATAATCCACCTTTTAATTAACTCAAAACTCTTAATTTATCATTCATCATAATACAAAAGTAAAACATAACTCTATTTATCTCTTCATCCACACATCATCATCATATTTCAAACTTCATTGCTCATAATCATTCATCACTTAAATTTTCATCATAATTGCTTCTTGCTAAACAAATCATAAATAACAATAACTTATTACAATTTAAGATAATCTCTTTATTAATTTTACTACCCTCGTTAACACAAAAACAATTTCATGATTATGATCATGATCATCAATCTCAAATTACTCATCATATTTTGATTTAACACTACCTATGAAGATCAAAGCATAACTTACTTGATTTACTCTTAAGCTTCTTCCAAATCATCAAGAAACTTTAATCCTTCATGCTTACGATCATCAACTTTCTAGGGTGGATTAGGTTATGTTTTAGAGACAAGATCAAGAAGATAAATAGATAAAAGCAAGGTGTAACGAGGATGAAGGTTGGTAAAGAGAAATCGTGAAAAAGAAGATGAAGATTATGAAGAGAGGAAGAAAAAGCAAGATGAAAAATAATTAAATGGTCTTCCAAGAGTTAAGAAAATTGTGGAGTAAGGTATGGTTTGGCAAGTGGCACTTGTCACTTGCCACATGTCAAATCTCCATTGGTTTACACTTTTAACTAGTCCACTTAACTTTAATTTCTAATCCAACTTTAATTTCTAATCCAATTGTCTTCCAAATTTCAGACACTTGTCAATAATTCCCAAAGTCATTTATCAAGATTTCCACTATCATTCAATACTTATTTCTACTACCATTTATCAATTATCCTGCCACTTGACATTTTTCCTAGTCCAAAAATACTCAAAATTTTAGAAATTTCCTAAATTTCACCAAAAATTCTAAATCAATACTAATACACACCAATGCAATTTTCCATACATATAGACCACAATTCATATCAAAAATCGCATTTATAAATCAATTATCCCTGAAAAATGTTAATGAATTCATGTACAATCATTTTAATGTCCACAAACATTAATATTCATCTATGTGTGTATGCTATATTATGCATGCGCATGAAATATAATCTCTCATGTATAGTATCCTGGGTCTAACCCTTATCATGGGATAATAGGATGTTATATTAGCTCTGTAACCTTTCTTAAAGTCCTTTAAAAGTATAACGTACCTATTCCTTTATAGTGAATGCATTCCTGCTTCTTGTACAAAGTGCTGAAACCTGAATCACAAAGTCCTTATACAAAATGTTACCAACACCATGTAATGTAAATGTAACAGGATAGGTATACCTATGAATGAAGAAAGGGTAAATAACCAGCTATAAGACACACAGTTGTACGGTTAAAAACAAAATTTTTATATTTCAAACGCCTAGCCAAAAGCTTTGTCTATTTCTGGGCCCTTTTTCATTGCCAAGGAAACATTCATCCACATAAGAGCAATTTTCTTAAATGACTCCTATGAACAGCGGAAAGATGTTTAGGAAAAGGCAATAAATCAAATTATGAAAGCATTGTCAAGAAAAGGAAATTAAGATCCAAATTGTTCCAATTATCCTGCAACTTTTAAGTAACTTGTCAGTATTAGAGGGTAACGAGCCTTCAATTTCCACCCGTTTATCAAAGTCCAAGGTGATAGGTGTGCATTAGGTTATGTTCTTATAAGAATTTGGCATGTGTTTTCTAGTATAATTGTCTTTCATTGTTCTAGTTTAGGATTCATTTTGTATATTTTCATTAAGTTTGATTTCTATTGTTGTTCTTGTGTGTTTGATGCTAATTGAGGGTAAGAATTGACTATTTTGTGCAGGAAAGAAGAGGGAGCAACTTGGAGGTTTAACAAAAGATCAAAGAAGAGAAGATAAGAAGAGTGATTATGTGCCCAATTCCCACATTCGTGGGAATCATGCAAATTCCCACTGGATAAGGGAATCACAACAGAAATAAGGAATGCATCTATGTGTAATTCCCACGCTCATAGGAATCAAGCAAATTTCCCTGAACATGGGAATTGTAAATCGAAGGCAATCTGCGAGGCTTCATTAATCCTAGGGTTTTTGGCCTATTTAAATACAATTAAGCCTCTATCTTCAAGAGAGATAACACCCACCTATGGAAACACCATCCGTAAGTAAAGAACATGTTTTTAGAGCATCAAGGAAGGATTGAAGACAAGGATCATCATCAAGATTAGGCAAAATAGCACATCAACACCAATATTCCACGTTTTGGCAAAGAAGAGAATGAGTCCTACTCAATTTTCTGTTGTTTTGTCCTCTTCCTTTCTTTGTAAAAATGGTTTATTTGATTGTTGATGATGTTATCGAGACCATGTTAGTCTGATTTTATTTTAGGAATTGCTTTTGAACTATTTTGTAGAACTCCTATTTTATTGAATTGAATGCAATTGTCTTTGTTGATTTTTGATTTTAATTGTCATCTTGCAACAAATTGAGTGAGATGAAATTCGTGTAGGATTGTTCAACAAGAGTTGGTGACCTATAGACTAGCAATCATCATGTTAATTGAATAGTTAGAAGAGAGATCTCAACTAGTCAATTAATCACCCATGGGACAGTTTAATAACTAGTTGAATCGTTAGAGTTATTAGGTAGGTTGAGAGATTGTCCAATTAATTCCTGTTAATTCGATTAGGGACAAATAGTTACACCTTGAGAGAGTGTAATTAGTACATTCCAAAATCTATAGTAAGACATAATTCAATCGATAAAATAGGAGGGAGACAAAATAAGCAAAAAGTAATCTCTAATATTTTGATTCTTGAATTCAAATTTTCTACAATTTATGTATTGTCCATTATTTGCATTAGTTTTTCAATTTTAATTTTAATTTCAATTTAATTTTCTAGATTGTTTTCATTAAACAATTTCGTTTCTTAAACAAAGCTCTGTCTAAATTAAGCGGTGTCTAGGCATCAATTCCTGTGGGATCGATATCTGCTTTGTTTAACTACAAGTCACGACCCATTCACTTGCAGCTTTTAAGCATAAAACAAGTAGATAGATTTTACCATCAACAAGTTTTTGGCACCGTTGCTGGGAATAGATTTTACAATTTCCTTTTGTAATTGTAAGTGTATGAACACAAGGAGCACACGAAGGACGAAAGAAACTATGGATGACAAATTTCCCGAAATTAAGAAGTATGAAAGAGAAATAAGAAGGGTGAAACGTTTAAATTTTTTAAATCAAGATATGGCTAAAGAAGGAGAGCAAGGAGGACCGGAGCAAATGTTGATGGATTTCATGAGACTAGGATTTAGTACTCAAGGAGTGGCGAGGCTAGTAGTTCAGACGAATAATTTTGAGATAAAGTTGGTGCTACTCAATATCCTCCAAAATGGTGTGCAATTCTACGAGCTATCTAATAAGGATTGGAATGCCTACATTGCAAATTTCTTAGAGATTTGTGACACTTTCAAATTCAACGGAATGTTTGATACGGTGAAGTTGAGACTATTTTTATTCACGTTGAAGGATCAAGCTAAAGCATAGTACAATTCTTCGAATCCAAGCCAGATCACGACTTGGGAGCAGCTCACCTAAGCATTCCTCATTGAATATTTTCCATTGACATAGACGACGAGGATCATTAAAGAGATATCAAATTTCCAACAGAGTGATGGAGAATCTCTCTATAAAGCTTGGGAGAGATTTAAAGAACTTCAGAGGAGTTGTCCACATTATAACCTCCTAAAGGAATTTCTGCTTCAAACATTCTATAATGGAGAGAATCCGAGCATAAGGGTCACAATAGATTCAACAGCTGGAGGTTCAGTGATGAGGAAGATGGTAGAAGTAGCTCATGATTTGTTGGAAGAGATGGCAAGCAATAGCTGCATGTGGTTGAGTGAGAGGAGTAGACAAGGACAGAAGGAACAAAAAGGTATGATGCCTATTGACTCAATTACTGCCCTGCAGGCTCAGATCACAACTTTAATGAAGCAGCTAAACAACATGCAAGGAGCATCAACCTCAGCAGTTAACGTAATACAAAAACAATGCCAGCTGTGTGGGGAGAACAATCACAGTTCAGCAAAATGTTTCCTATTAGGAGCTGGTGGGATTGAACAGGTAAGCTACTTAGGTCAACCTCAGTGGCTAACAAAGACCACAAGGACCACCTGGATTCTAGTAAGAGCGAATAGGAGCTTTGGAAAATAGGTTGGACAAGTTTATGACGATGTTTAGTTCCAAACTGGCATTTCAAGCAGAGAGTCAAAAAAATATGTATGAAAACTAGAAGGAAAATCAACAGCGAATGGAGGCAAAATTTGATCAGATCATGAAGAACCATGCGTTGTCAATCCATAACTTGGAAGTCCAGGTACGTCAACTTACTAACGCTTTATCTTCATGAAATGAAGGTCGCTTATAAAGCAATAATGAGGTTATTCCAAGGGAGCAACTCAAAGTAATTACACTTCAAAGTGGCAAGAGAATGGAAGAACCAAGTGTGGAAAAGGATAGCCACGAAAAAGAGAAAAGTACGGAGATAGAAAAAGAAAGAGGAGAGGGCAGGCCATATGTACCACCACCACCATACAAGTCCAAACTCCCATATCCATAAAGAGTAAAGCAACAGCAAGTGGATATCCAATTTTCCAAATTTTTAGAGAAACTGAAGAAGCTACAGATTAATTTATCATTGGTGGAAGCTTTGGAATGCATGCCCAAGTATGTGAAGTTTTTGAAGGATATACTCAAACACAAACGTATTTGGGAAGACAATCAAATAGTTACATTGACAGAGAACTACATTACCGTTATTTCAAGTCAAGTGCCGTCAAAATTGCAAGATCCAGGAAGCTTCACTATTCCATGTGTTGTTGGCGATTTTGAATTTTCCAAATGTTTGTGTGATTTAGGTGCAATTATTAATTTGATGCCTTTTTCTATTTTCAGGAAGCTGGAGTTAAGAGAGGTCAAGCCAACTTCCATGTTGATTCAACTTGTGGATCAATCAATAAAAAGGCCATTTGGAGTTATGGAAGACATATTGGTAAAAATGGATAAGTTTATAATTCCCATTGGCATTGTTGTATTGGATTTTGAAGATGATAAAAATTGTTCATTAATTTTAGGTAGGCCCTTTATGAATACTAGTAGGGAATTAGTTGATGTGCATGAAAGAAAACTTTTGTTGAAAATTTGTGGTGAGGAAGTTGATTTTAATATGACAAAATCTTTGAAGAAACTGATGGATGGAAATGTTTGTATGAAAATTGATGTAGTAGATGAGTGTGTGAAGGAAATTAAAAAAGGAGTTGATGAGGTGAATGGAGTACACAAAGACGAAAGTGAGAAGGAAGAGGATGTATGTGAGGAAGTGGAGCTAGAACGATTAGAGAGAGTGGGTGCACCTACACCACCTTCCACCGTTAAACCTCCCACTTTAAAGCTTAAGCCTTTACCTTCCCATTTGAGATATGCCTTTTTAGGAAAGAACCTCGCTTTACCTATCATTATCTCCAATGAACTAAATTGTGAGCAAGAAGAGAAAGTAGTGGAGATTATTAGGAAAAGGAAGAGAGCTGTAGGGTGGAAAATTTCTAATATTTGGGAGATTAGCCCTGATATGGTGATGCAAAGGATTAACTTGGAAGAAGGTTGTAGAATTGTAAGAGAAAGACAGAGAAGCTTAAATCCGAATATGCAAGAGGTTGTAAAGAAGGAAGTGGTGAAACTTTTAGATGCAGGAATAATTTATCCTATTTCGGATAGTGAGTGGGTGAATCCAATATAGTGTGTGCCAAAGATAGGTGGCACGACGGTGGTAGAAAATAAAAAGGGGAACAAATTTTGACTAGAACTATCACAGGGTGACAAGTGTTCATTGACTATAGGAAGCTAAATTTGGACACCAAGAAGGATCATTTTCCTTTACCTTTTGTAGATCAAATGATTGAGAGAGTGCCTGATCATTCTTTTTATTGCTTTCTGGATAGTTATTTAGGGTACAATCAAATATTTATATATCCGGAAGATCAAGAGAAGACCACTTTTACGTGTCCACATGGAACTTTTGCATACTGAAGGATGCCTTTTGGTTTATATAATGCACCCACTACGTTTCAAAGGTGTATAATGATCATTTTTGTAGACATGAATGAGAATTTTATGGAGGTATTTATGGATGATTTTTCAGTCTTTGGAGAGTCTTTTGATCACTGTTTGCTGAACTTAGACAAAGTATTCCAAAGATGTAAGGAGTCACATTTAGTTTTAAATTGGGAAAATATCATTTCATGGTGTAAGGAGTCACATTTAGTTTTAAATTGGGAAAATATCATTTCATGGTCCAAAGGAATTGTATTAGGTCATAAGATTTCATATAAAGGGATTGAAGGGGATCGAGTTAGGACAGAAGAAATTGAAAAGTTACCACCTCCCTCTAATATCAAGTGTGTCAAAGTTTTTCTTGGTCATGCAGGGTTCTACCAACGACTCATTAAAGATTTTTCCCTCATTAAAAAACCTCTGACTCATCTATTAGTAAAAAATGTGCCTTTTGCTTTTTATGATGACTGTTTGAATGCTTTTAACATGTTAAAGAAGGAACTCATAACAGAACCAATTCTGGCATCATCGGATTGGTCTTTTCTATTTAAGATTATGTGTGATGTAAGCGACCATGCTGTTGGGTGTGTACAAGGTTAGCGGAAGGAGAAGAGATTGAATGCTATCTATTACGCAAGTAAGACGTTGACAAGAGCACAATTTAATTGCACAACTATTGAAAAAGAACTGCTTGTGGTGGTATTTCCTTGTGAAAAATTTTGTTCTTATTTTTTAGGCTCACAATTTATTGTTTTTACAAATCATGCAGCATTACGTTACCTTTTCACTAAGAAGGATGCCGAAGCTAAGCTAATTCGATGGGTACTTCTGCTCCCAAAGTTCAATATTGAAATCAAAGACGAAAAAGTAGCAGAAAATGTCATAGTGGATCACTTATCGAGTCTTGAAGTCGAATATCATAAAGAGAGAGAAGAAATTAAGGAAAGCTTTCTTGATGAAAATTTGATGATGGTAGATAACCGTTTCCTTCCCTAGTTTGCAGATATTGCAAACTACCTCTTAGGTGGTATTCTTCCATCCGATCTATCTTATCAACAAAGGAAACGTTCCCTATTCTAATGTGCTCATTATATTTGGGATGAACCTATACTATATAAGATCTGTGCTGACAGTTTAATTCGCAGGTATGTTCCTAAGGATGAAATGCCAGAGATTTTAGCTCAATTTCATAGCTCACCGTATATAGGGCATTATGGAGCTGACAAAACTACTGAACAAATTTTGGAGTGTAGATTCTATTGGCCAACTCTATTTAAGGATGCTCGAGATTTTGTGCTTAAGTGTGATAGATGTCAAATAGGTGGCAACATATCAAAGAAAGATGAAATGCCACTTTCGAACATATTGAAAGTGGAGATATTTGATGTATGGGGTTTGGACTTCATGGGATTATCCCACCCTCTGAAGGCAATACCTATATCTTGGTTGGATTTGATTATATGTCTAGATGGGTCGAAGCAATCGCCGCTCCAACCAACGATAGCAAAGTGGTTTAAAAGTTCATTAAAAAGATGTTTACTAGATTTGGGTTGCCTAGAGCAATCATAAGTGATGGGGGAAGTCACTTTAACAACAAATCGTTTGAGAATCTTCTGAAAAGATACAATGTATATCATAGAGTGGCTACCCCGTACCATCCCCAAACTAGTGGTTAAGTGGAGATGGTTAATAAATAGATGAAAAAGATTTTGGAGAAGATAGTGAACAATTCAAGAAAAGATTGATCATCGAAACTGGAAGATGCACTGTAGGCTTATAGAACAGCTTTCAAGAACCCCATAAGTACAACACCATATCGACCTATACATTGCAAGGCATGTGATTTACCATCGAAGTTGAAGCATAGGGCATATTAGGCAATAAAGAAATTGAATATGGATTGGATGCTAGCAAGAGAAAAGCGATTATTACTCCTCAACGAGTTTGATGAGTTAAGGTATGGTGCTTATCAAAATGCCAGGTTGTATAAAGAAAGAGCTAAAAAGTGCCACGATGGCCATATCAAGAAGAAGGAATTCAAGAGTGGGGATTTAGTACTTTTGTTTAACTCAAGACTTCGACTATTTTCCAAGTAAATCAAGTAAAGATGGAGTGGGCGTTTCAAAATTCTGCAAGTGTTCCCCCACGGAGCTGTGGAGCTAGAAAATGACAATGGGGAAACATTCAAGGTCTATGGACATCGCTTTATAGAGGGACATATGCACAAGCAAGGGAAGTTATCTCTCTCCTATCTTCCAATTTTTCATAAGTATATGTTGAATGGTCAAGCTAATGACCATAGTGTAGCATGTTTAATTTCTTTTGTGTTGTCTTCATCTAGTTTTTGTTTGAGTTATTTAGTTATGATCATGTTTGAATTGGATGTGATTAATGTTATATTGATTTTGCTTAGGTTTCAAATTGTTTTCTTTTCAAATTTCTTGTTGACGATATTATCTTGATGTGTTTGTAGGTTTTGAGAGGGAGAGTACATATAAGCTTGGAAGAAGGTTGAAAATTGTAAAGATCATCAATTTCCATGATCGTGGGAATTGAAGCGATTCCCACAAACGTGGAAAATCTCTCCAGAAACTACCCATGTCCATGGGAATTGTGCTAATTCCCACAAATGTGGGAATCCTCTCCAGAAACTGTCTAGTGAGGAATCCCACGCTCATGGAAATTCAGGAGATTCCTAAGGACGTGTGAATCCTCTTTAAAAAGTTTCTAAAGATGAATCCCACTCTGTATACTTTGGAATGGGGCATATTGTTACTTCTTTAGCTTGTTTTTATAACCACAATTTGGAAGAGGTGCGTACATCGTCTCATAATATGTTTGACATATCATTTTTCAAGGTATTTAGAGATTGTGGAGGTTCATTCTATGGAATTTTGTAATCCTCGGATGCGTGCTGCAGTGAGAAACAGGAAAAGCATCAATATAGCCACGTCCTGACCTTCCACAACTAGACCAACTCAGGATCCAAAGAATGAAGCAGCAACAGAACTAAGCGCATCAGATGAGGTTGACCAACTCAAACAAACCATTAAACAAATAGCCTCCAACCAACAGTGGATGACATCTTAATTAAATGAGTTCAACATACAAATGCGGACAATGCATAAGGACCAGCGTAGTTTGAAGAAGAGGTTCCTCAACTTATATCGGAGGAATAACTTTGAAGCTCCTACGTGATTACCGTCACCACCATCATCTGAATAAGCTTTTCTTACCCTTAAACTTTTAACTTTTGCTGTTTCTTTTGCTTGATTGCATTTCATTTCATGTCTATTTGTTTTCTTATCAATTGTGTGTGTTATATCTTTTGTTTAGTTCTATTTTTTTTTAAATTTTAGTTTGAATTCAGTATCTTTTGTTTGGTTTATTATCATGTGTTAGTTTTAATTTCTTTTGTTTGTGTTGTTTATATTTTTAGTTTGTTTAATGTCATTGTCACTCACTTGGGAGTTAACTTGTCACATTGGGGACAATGTGATCTTTAAATGTGGGCAAGTGACATCAAAGTTCTTACTTGCTTTTTTCTTAAATTGTGTTGAATAAGATGTATGATTAAGCATATTGTATGTGCTTTATGTCAGCAATGGTGCTTTGTGTTAGCAACAGAATTGCATTTAAGTCACTCTGATAAATATTGCCATAAAATGTTGTCATGTTAGTTGGAATTAGATTGAATGCATCCTTAAACTTGGATTAAGCTGCTTGGGTAGAAAGTGAACCATATAGAGTGATAAAAAGTAATTGGTTACATAAGCTTAGTCACAAATCGAGATTTGAACAATGAGGTAGTTTAGAGACGCATGATAATTTTCATTTGAGCTAAATTGAGGATTGAGCCATATGACTTTATCTATAATCATTTCATTTCTTTGTTGAGTGTTACTTCCGTAGCTTACTACCTTCAGAACTTGCTTTGAATCAATTTAAGTCTACTGGATGCATGCTTTATAAAGTTGATCCAGGCCCTTTATGTGTTAATCCTTAGCTTAAATGACCTACCTATTAATTATCCCCTTTTGTGTTAATCTTTGGCTTAAATGACCTATCCATTAATTATTCCTTGCTACCCACGTTGAGCCTTAACCTTTTATTTATGAAAATAACTAAAATTTTAAAACTTTAAACCCTATTATCCTACCCTTTTCACAAACTTAGTAGAGTATTAAGTAAAACATTAGTTGGGATTGTCGTGAAATTTTTGTTACCGAGATGAATTGAATATACTTCTACTTATGAGTTACATTGTATATCGTGCTATTTTGAGTCATAATTCTTCCATGTGTAAAGGAAAAAAATAAAAAAGGAAAACAAAAAGAAGAAAAAGGAAGAACAAGTGAGTAGCATCAATAGTGCAAAATATTAGTTACATTTGTATGTCGCAGAGTTATGTTTTGTTATCCCATTTTTATTTCTGCTTTTTACTTTACTAATACTTGTGCTTAACCCTCTTACCCTTCTTTTGACCCACCTTAACCTTCACCACATTATAACCCTAAACAAGTCCTTTTGATCTATTTATGCATGCAATCTTTGTAGAGGAGAATTAATGTATTAGCAAGCCTATGGTAGTAGGAAGTTTGAGCAAAAAACTAACCCTTAAACAATTCAGTGAAATGAGTGAAAACTGCAAGGAAAATTCATTTTGCATCTTTACTTATCTTTGAGTAATTGTGCCAAGTGTGAGTTTGTTTATGTGCGCTAATGAAAAGGTAGTCATGTTATGTGCATTAACTTGATATATAAGTTGACATGAATTTGAGGGATTGCGTGTTTTGATCTTTGTGAAAATGAAGTAGTAAAATCGATTGGTTTTATTTATTTTGCTTGAGGACAAGCGAAGATTCAAGTGTGGGGATGTTAATAGGTGTGCATTAGGTTATGTTTTTATAGGAATTCGATATGTGTTTTTTAGTATAATTATTGTTTATTGTTATAATTTAGGATTCATTTTATATGTTTTCATTAAGTTTGATTTCTATTATTGTTCTTGTGTATTTGATGCTAATTGAGGGTAAGAATTGACTATTTTTGTGTAGGAAAGAAGAGAGAGTAACTTGGAAGTTGAACAAAAGACAAAGAAAAGAAGATAAGAAAAGTGATTATGTGCCTAATTCCCACGTTCGTGGGAATCATGCGAATTCCCACTAAACGTGAGAATCACAACAAAAATGAGGAGTGCATTTGTGTGTAATTCCCATGCTTATGGGAATCAGGCAAATTAGTACGAACGTGGGAATTGTAATCTAAAAGTAATATGCGAGGCTTTATTAAGCTTAGGACTTTTAGGCTATTTAAATACAATTAAGCCTTCATCTTTAAGAGAGATGACACCCACCTGTGGAAACATCATCCTTGAGTGAAGAACACGTTTTTGGAGCATCGAGGAAGGATTTAAGACAAGGACCATCATCAAAATTAGGCAAAATAGCACATCAACACCAAAATTTCATATTTTGGCAAAGAAGAGAAAGAGTCTTCTTATTCAATTTTATGTTGTTTTAACCTCTTCCTTTCTTCGTAAAACTGATTTATTTGATTGTTGATGATGTTGTGGAGACCATGTTAGGCTGATTTTATTTTAGGGATTGCTTTTAAACTATTTTGTAAAACTCCTATTTTATTGAATTGAATGCAATTGTCTTTATTGATTATTGATTTTAATTGCATCTTGCAACAAATCGAGAGAGTGAGTGAGATGAAATTCGTGTAGGATTGTACAACGAGAGTTGGTGACCTATAGACTAGAAATCATCATGTTAATTGAATAGTTAAAAGAGATATCTCAACTAGTCAATTGATCATCCATAAGACAGTTTAATAACTAGTTGAATCGGTAGAGTCATTGGGTAGGTTGAGAGATCGTCCAATTAATTCCCATTAATTTGATTAAGGATAAATAATTACACCTTGAGAGAGGATAATTGGTACAATTGGAAATTTAGGGTGAGACATAATTCAATCGATAACATAAGAGAGACAGAATGAGGAAAAGGTAATCTCTAGTGTTTTGATTCTTGAATTCAAAATTTCTACAATTTCGGTATTATCTATTGTTTGCATTATTCTTTTAGTTTTAATTTAATTTTCCAGATTATTTTCATTAAACAATTTTTTTTTAAACAAAAATGTGTCTAAATTAAGCGGTGTCTAAGGATCAATCTCTGTGGAATCGATATATTCGCTCTGTTTAACTACAAGTCATAACCCGTTCATTTACAGTTTTTGAGTATAAAACAAATAGATAGATTTTACCACAACAATAGGCTGATTGATAATCCCTCTCCTCCTTTCTTGGTTCAAGGCTAGTTTACTTGGGGTTCAAGCCAGGTTCAATTGGTGCATGCTTTTTGTCAAGATTTTAGAGTTCATTTGCTATCTAGTTGTGTCTCTCCTTGAGAAAGTTGAGTCTGGTTGTCAACTTTGTTTGTACAGAAGCTGTAAAATTTTCTCCCTAAGGTTGCTAGCATAAATAAATTAGGACATGTGTTGCAAATATATATTATTGTGATATTGCAAACACATAATTTGACAAGCAACTATTATTAGTGGTGCAAAATCAAGGCTACATAGTATCATGATATCTCACGAGATTCAGAAGTCATTTTAAATGAACTACAGAAAACCACAAAAAATATATTGCTACATTGTTCTTTATACCAATTTCTTGGAATGAGTTTAAACGAACTTAGGACCGCTACTACATGTATGACTTAGCTGTTGATTTTGTGGTGGATGCTTGTTACTTAAATGTGATTCATGCTTATTCTCACTTTCAACCCATAAATAGAAATATTCTATCGTGAAACGGAACTTGAATTCAATATCGAGACAACTTCATTTAAGAAACCTTACTTTCGACAAGGAAGGGCGAAGAAGTGTAGTGCAGAATTGGAGACCATATTTCCTTATTTAGTAGCAAAAACCAAATATCAAGCTTTACTCTTAGAATCTGGAATATTAGTTGACTGGAGAAATAGACATTTGTACCTATAATTCAACATACACAGTAAATGTTGGAGCCATAAGTGGGAAAGATGTGTAATCCATTATATCACAGCCAGTGAATTTGAACGCAAAAGTTGAAGAAATTTTCCTATTAACTTGTTGTACTACTAGTTTTAAACAATTTTGAGAAATGAAGAAATGCTAGATAACTCGTCAAAAGGCTAATTTAACTGACGCAGATCTCGCTTGTTGATAAAATTCGTAGACAGCAATTCGTAGACAATGAAGAAGACATAAACGAGAGCAAATACTTAAGCGTGTAGAGAGAAAATTTTTATTTCCAGAACCATTTTTACAATCATGTGTCAGTTCACTTTATAAAGCTACAGTCGATGGTTAACCGTCAAAGAAGACGAAGAAAACTAGCTAACGTAATCTAAGCTGGCAAACTAAAAAAACGAGAACAAAAAATAAAAATAATAAACAAAAAAGCGAGAAACGAGAATGAAACTAGAATAGGTGCCAACACCCCCCCTCAAGCTGGAGGAGGTGACTTGAACATCCCCAGCTTGGACAAAAGACGATGAAACTGAGGCGAAGGTAAAATCTTGGTCAAGACATCAGCAAGCTGATGTGCAGTAGGTAAATAAGCAAGTTGCAACAACCCGGCCAAAACTTTTTCCCTGGTAAAATGACAATCGAGTTCGATATGCTTGGTCCGTTCATGAAAAACAGGATTCTTCGCAATGTGCATAGCGGATTGATTGTCACAATGCAAAGTAACAAGAGTTAAAGACATGACCCCAAGTTCTTCCAATAAACGGACAATCCAAGTGAGTTTAGCCGAAGCCTGGGACATAGCCCAGTATTCCGCTTCAACCGAAGAACGAGCAACAGTAGACTGCTTCTTGGACTTCCAGCTCAACGGAGAAGCACCAAATTTAACAAGATAACCAGAAACCGAACATCTACTAGTAGGACAAGAGGCCCAATCGGAGTCGCAATAAGCATGAAGATGGACAGAACCAGAACCAATAAAATAAATACCATCACCTAAAGAACCACAAACATAACGAAGAACATGCAATAAAGCATCCATGTGAGCCGTGTGAGGACACTGCATAAATTAACTGAGGGTCTGAACAACATAGGAAAGATCTAGGCGAGTGTGCGTCAGAAAATTCAGCTTCCCAATGATCATTCGATAAACAGTAGGATTAGCAAGAGGAGTTCCACTGGTAGGACTAAGTTTGAGATGCAAAGGGAGAGGAGCAGGAGCAGCCTTACAAGAAAGCATATTCT